>CAXKVY010001712.1:0-27500 GCA_964058915.1 Tetropium fuscum
GTCACTCTCGCATAACATTATTCTTCATTATTTTCATTAGACTTGCCTATATAGTCCGGCGACTTGCTGTCAGAATTATAAGCAAGAGGTTAAAAGCGATTTTTCTGTTGTGTCGGATCAGTCATTTTTTTTTACCCTGAGGTTGGATGCTAGCCCTTCTCCGAGGTGAAATTTTTATCACTCAAAATAACCACGGAAATACACACAGGTACAAATTTTAAGAAAACAATTTCTAACAAGTTTTTTCGATATGCTGTTATTCTTCGAGTTATTCGAGCGATTGAAAATGTTAAAAATGTGTGTTTTTGGACGGTTTCTCTCGAATGACTCGAAAACTTAGCGTTCTATCAAAAAAGGTGAAATGATAAAAAATTAAGCTTATAAGAAAATAAAGATATCGTTTTCCTACGAATGCGCTAGGTCCAAAGTCAAGCGAGTTATGACTCGTTGAAGAAGACTCCTTTTTTGCAACAAATTAGTTCTAGGTATTCAACGTTAAATAACGGAAAACTGATGCATTTTTCAGGAAAAACATAACTTTTTTTGTAGTACTTGGAAAGGCCTTTAAAACGAGCATATATTGCTTTAATATTGCGTATAACTAAGCGAGATACGATGCAGAAACGGCGGGCCGCATATTTTGAGAAAAAAATGCCCAAGCTATTCCCATCTGAATGGATATTGACCGTTATCCCTTTACCAATTAATTTATTTTAGTATTACTCGTATAATTCAAAAGTTTGGCCGGGTTAGAATGCGTATTTTTCAAAAAAAAATATGATGAAAAAGAAAACCGTGTTTTTCAAGTTTCGTCAAAAATACTTTATTTTACACATAAGTCTAAAACTAAAAAAGATACGAAAAATGATATGGTATAAGAATGTAGGTTCTTTCAAAACAAAAATGTTGGAGTTTTTTCTATTTATGTAGGATAAAAATTAAAAATTAACGGAGATGTAACTATTATAGTGCTTTCATTTGATATACAAACTAGAACAAAAAATTGTGCGGCAAGCGTGCGTTAGAGCAAAAATTGTGCGGTAATCACATCACTATGCAATACAAAAGGATATTTAGTGTAAAATTGTATACCGCCACAATTTCTTGTGAATAGAACTAGGGTAATAATTTATTTTCTCTCGTTCATATTGCTTGCTTATTTAGTAATTTCAAACTTAATTGGCTTGCATTCGCATATTGGCTTCGGGCATATGCCTATTTCGCCCTAGCAGAATTTTTGCCTTTGTGCCTGTGTTTGAGTTAAGACGGATTGTCGATTTTTATTTTGTTATATACTTGTAAGGCGTGACTTTAATTTCCATTGTTTATTGATTGATTCACAGCCCTTAAACCTGGTAGTGTGTGTACTGATCGTAGATTCTGTGCGGGCTTCTACATTTATTTGCTAGCTCGGGTCCAGCGGCCCTTAAATACCGTTGGTGGCGTCCTAAAAACGACATTTTTAGTCAACTTTTCTTCCGTACTTAGTTAAATTACTTTTCATTTTCATTTTAAACATCAGTAGTTCATCTACGCTGACCTGGAGAGCTGGGGCAAAAATATATTTTACTCTCCCAAATAAGGCAGCCTAGAACATGGTCTCCAGTCTGCGGCTCAGTGGCGTATCATCATGAGAAACCAAGGTGAAGTGACTTCAAAGGATGTTTTATTATGTCATATTCATATATGTGCAAAACTTTAAGCCAAAAAATGATTTAGTTTTGAATGTATTTAAAATAAATTGCAAAAATTTTGCATGCTGTGTGTACAACTTAGTGCTCAATTTTGCCAATAAAAATTTAAAATAAATTGCTATTGCCCAGCAAGGATCACGGGTAGGTAAGAGGGCCCCGTGCTACGATAGAACGTGGTTAGGTTATTTATTATTAGTATAAGTAAGACTGTTAGTAAAATTTATAACAAATTAACTCAACAATTTGCGGGATATGTTATTATTTGCACATATAGTTACACTAACATTGGTATTCTACTATTGGTCACTAATAAGTGACAGTGAAAGTCAGCAGACAGTAGCATTATTCACAAAAGCTCATATATCAGAAATTCATATCATTATTCACTATCTGAAAATAAGTCACTTTCACTACTGTCTTCATTTACATTTATTATGACTGGTTTAACGGGAGTATCTGAAGTATCCATCATAATATCGAGATCCCACATTATTGCTTCCACCTTCTTCGCATGGTATATACATTTTATCCAGTTGGCCGCATTTACTTCTTTGATTGCACCACTGAGTTTTTTCACACCAGTTAACTTAAATGTTTTATTTTCTCTAGCAACTTTCCCTTTTATTTGCGCCCAAATAAGCTCAATTGGGTTCAGTTCGCAGTGATATGGAGGCAATCGAATTACCTCAATTTCTCTTGCTTTGGCCATTTCATCCACTACATACTTCTTGAAAGTTGGAAAATGTTGCCTTGCCAGTATCAACAATTCAGCTTTAAGTAGTAAATCATCGTGTTCAATGTTTCTTTCTTCCAGCCAGTCTTCTGTTCTGTTCTACGAGAATGATAAGATTATTGTTTTTTATTTTTATTTCCTATATTAAGATAATTGCGCGCGCCACTGAGCACCGCATTCCATTAGTTTGTATATCAAACGAAAGCACTATAGAAGTTTGCATCATAGTACGCGGACCACTAATCCCGAGCGGACCACTTTTAACGTTATCTTTTGAATATTAACGATTTGGGCATATTGAAATGTATATGATCTTTAGATTACCTGTAAAATGGTTGTTGAATGGAGGTTGTAGCTCCAAATTAGGAGTGTTGGTAAAAAAAACAAGCGCATATTTTCGGATCATACAAATTTTTCCATTCCACTTGATTTTTGAGTTTCATAATTGACCATATGTACGTGTATCGCGTATATACCTACATAAATGTAAAATTTTTACGATATTTTCATTTATTAATTTTTATTAATTTAGGCATAGGGTTTTAAGGGTTGAAAATTTGGAATACATCGTAAATTTAGTTGGAGAACATGAAATAAGCTTTATTCTGAATAATTAAATAAGATGTGAATCCATAAAATGCATAAACCTGCATTTTTCTATTTTTTTCCACAGAGGGGTAGGTTTGACTCCTTAAAAACCGAAAGCACAAGTCGGGCATATGCCACTTCTGAAGTCAAGGCCCATAGGCCATAATACATAGTACCTACATAACCTTAAAAATATAAAATCGGAAAAATCAATTTCGTAGCCAAACCATTGGTTTTTATGAAAATTTAGAATTAGCTCCTATTAGCTAATTCTAAATTTTCATAAAAACCAATGGTTTGGCTACGAAATTGATTTTTCCGATTTTATATTTTTAAGGTTATGTAGGTACTATGTATTATGGCCTATGGGCCTCACGGCCTCGAGACAGGTAGTCAGGTTCTTCGCCCCCAAAACATAGAGCAACATCCAGAAATGATCTCGCTACGACAACTGAAACGGAATTAATTACAATACAAGAAAGGTAATCTAAATTTAACGATAGAAAATATGATTTGACAGCAATATTAACATAAACACCAACCCATAAAAATTAATAAACTAAAATGCATCATTTCTCAAGAGCTCCACCAATTTTTAACGGCTATATCGCGAACCCATGCCAGAGATATAGATCTATCTGTCTATATCTCTGACTCATACACATAGCATACCGCATAATCTATATCTTTAAGATTTGTTGCTTGTTGTCTGTGTTGGTTCTGTTTCTGTATTGACTTGTTTATTCAAATAGTGTGTTGTTTATTCAAAGATATGCTCGTTTAAACATTCTCTTAAAAATTGGATTTCATTTAATTAATTTTAAGGAAAATTATATCTACACTGACGGACATAAAAAGTGGCGCACCTAGATTTTGTCCCAAATTTGATGTTCAATAACTTTTAAACCAGCCTATCGATTTTGATTTTTTTTGTTTGAAAGGGCGATTCTTGCGGATGACTATTTTGTAATTGGCTTTCCATAAAAAATTTATTTTTTAATATGTACAGCCTTTAAAAACCGATTATGATTTTGACACGAAATTTGATGTCGCTGTGGAGTGAAATTTTATTTGTATTGAATTCTTCGGTTGGTCACGGTGTTTACCATTCTTTTTTCAACATTCTCTTCTTTGAATCACCTCTCTAGCCCCTTCATCAACGAAGATGCGACATTTTAGATGAAACGGTGTTATTAAGTTTGATATTCAACAAGGAGGCCGTGGAGCTGAAAATGTTTAAAAAGTTCATCGTTTAAGAAATGTTTAGCGTTTTCGATTACGGACGCTGAAATAATTGTTACTTACAAGTACAAACAACATCAAAAAGAAGTAACAAACAAAGAATTATTCGACATTTTAGTAAAACGCCTGTAATTATTAATGATTAAAACAATAAACTTAAAAAATAACTGAACCACAAACTAACTAATAACGAATATTTCCTCCTCTGGCTTCTATAACAGCTTCCATACGCCTAGGCATGCTTTCAATCAAATTTGTGATAGTGATTTGAGGGATATTGTCCCATTCTTCTGTAAGAGCAATCCTCAATTCATTCAGATTCTCTGGGTTGCGTCTACTAACACGTTGTCCCAATTCATCCCATAAATGCTCAATGGGATATATATCAGGCCTTTATCGGGCCACGGCATACGATTAATTCCGACATCGTTTAAAAATTGTGTTATCATCACTGCTGTATGCGGCCGTGCATTATCTTGCATTAAGAGGAATTCTTCGCCAATGTAAGGTGCAAATGGGGCAACATGTTCATTCAAGATCTCTATGTATCTAACTGCATTTAGATATTGCCGTGGTGGAAACACAAATAATTCTGTACGGGCATCGCTGGTAATTCCACCCCATACCATTAGTGAACCACCGCCAAAACTCTCCCTTTCACTGAACATACCATCCTCGTATATTTCCCCACGCCTTCTCCAAACCCGACGCCCGTCTACTGATCTCACCATGAATCTTGATTCGTCAGTGAATAAATCTTGAGACCACTGCAACTCATTCCAAACAAGATGAATTCGAGCAAAATCCAAACGAGCTACTCGATGTCGTCGAAGTAATCGCATTCCAATAGGAGGTCTTCTTGCGATAAAACCGAGACTCCTGAATCTCCGACAAATTGTTCGATCTGACACAACTGTTCCTCGTGCGTTTCTTAAATTTGGGTTTGTGATCAAAGCTGTTTGATAGGGATTCCTCGATATTTGCAGACCAATAAATCGATCGTCAATATTTTGCATAATCCAGGAACTACCCGAACCTGGACGTCTGCTCTATTGGCCCGTTTCTCGGTAGCGCTGGATCTCTCTTCGGACAGTTGTTTCTGGTAGACCAACAATACGAGCTGCATATCTTTGACTCTTTCCATCTTCTACCAAAGCCACAACTCTAGCTACTTGAATTGGACTAATTTGCACTGGCATTTTCTTTTAGAACGTTAACTGAATTTTTTTTTTCACGAGAATTTCAACATTTTTTTGAATCTCTGAATTGAATCTTTTGACGTTTCAGTGTTAACCGCCTCCTTGTTAAATATCAAACTTAATAACACCATTTCATCTAAAATGTCGCATTTTTTCATGCTAGAGGACAAGAGGGTATTACAAATCATTGAGGCAAGATGAATTTCTTCATTTTTCTGTAGCTTAGTGTGGTAAAACGGCTTCCAAAAATGTTTAGCTAACATAAACAAATTACAGCATTTTTTTATTTTCATTGGAAAAAATTAAGAAATCTGTCTTGCATTAAAATAACAATTATTTTTATGTGAAATAAAATATGTTTTTGTAATGAACTTTTTAAATTTAAACAGATGTTCAATAGTTTTTATAAATATTTTTTTATATAATAATAATCTTTCACTACATGTAACAAATATTGAGTTTGTTCTTAATTTTTTGTTAAACAATTATTAAAATCTTTGATTAGCGCTTAATTATTATTAAATTGATATTAAATAGTTATAATTAATCAAATTTTTATTCATAATACATTATTTTTGTTTTTTCAACTGTTAAATCTGGTTCAATACAGTTTTTAATCTTTAATTATTTTAATTCTCCGAAATGTTGTCTCGAGTATAAATTTAGAGAATTTCAATAGAAGCGAATGAACGAACAAAAGAGAAACTAGAAAAGTCAGAAGAGTTTCAAAACATTACAGAAAATCGATATATTTACGTGAAGTAACTAAATATAATAACAATTAAATACATTTTTTGTCTCCTACTCTCCCCTTTTATTCATCAGTCACCTTCTACTTTAACTTTTCGAATCACAAAATTTAAATATCGACATCATAAATTAGTTTCAAATAATAATATCAATCGGCCAGTCCAATTTTCTTTTAGATATAACTGTCCCTAAAATTAATTGAATTAAATGAAATTTTTAATTAATATGGGAAAATCGACTCAAACATGAATAGCTGGTACAAAACTTTTTTTAAAAATAATCTGATAACAGCATTTGATAGAGAATTAAATTTCCTACAAAAAAGGTCCTTAATACTAAATCCATGAATTCATTATTTTCAAAGATATGCTCGTTTAAACATTCTCTTAAATGGGAAACTAAAAAATAGTGTTCGTAAATTTAAAAGTTTTTAAGTAGGTATTTAAAAGTTCGAAATATGTACAAAAATTTATGTAGCTGCCTTAGAAAATACTTCGACTATAATTATTAAAGATAAATAATTTAAAATCACAGACATTATTGAGGCGTCTATAATTACGTAATGTGTCCTAGAGCAAACAAAGTACAATTATTGTATAATAAATATTGTGAAGGTTACCGAAGACGCATTGCAATGCGTGATGTTGAAGTAGTTAAATGCAATTGTACCTCACTATATAATCTATAGAATGTTGGTATTACTTGGATTAAACTAATAAATTAATATAAATTACCGAATGAAAATATAAGTTGGCATGAAATTATAAATACTCGTGTAAGTAGTATTAGCGATAAAAAGAGCGATAGAGATTTTAATGGTGATTCTGGTATAAAATGCAGTCCTTGGTCAAATTCATCAAAGTAGTCTACATTAGATTTCGAAGCAGATTTTCTCCATCCTCGCAACGCCTATAGAAAATCCTGGACAAATTGCGTTAAATCGCTTTATTTTTGTTCCCTTCAGCCCTTCATTATCTCTGTTAGTAGAGTTGTCATATTTGTCAGGAGACGAATTCACTCGCTTACAATAAAACACATAAAACCGGAATCAGCGTTGCTGCAACTCTGCCGGACCTTTTCCAAGGTCCAACCAGAATCACTGCCTTTCAAAAATTAAATATATGTGGAGCCCCATCCACGTACTAACTTGACTATGTAATAATTGCCAATTAAAGGTAAAAATAGCGTACTTACTAGGAAGTTTAGGGACGCCTCTGATATATTATTTTAGTTGAGATTCGATAAAACGTTAGGGGGACAGATGAAATATCCGGCAGATAAGATTGACCGGGCCTTGGTTTGTTTATATAAAAATTTTCATGACAAATATTCCAAGGTTGCTAATGAGGCAGATAGGGCTACGAAAATATATCACGCGATGGTAGTCTGAAAGCTGGTGCCAGTAGCCGAAAATGCAATTCGGCACTTTTTTGGGCGTAGGTACTACGGCATAGGTAGGTACTACGGCACTTTTTTGGGGCTTGGTTTCGGGCAGCGGGCACGAGACTTGCGGACGAAAGATTTTTCAGGCGATACCCGAGAAAGGGATTTTTGCTGCGAGGCGGCGTCGAAGCTAGATTGTTGAGCGGTTTTTAATAGGGATTTTGCTAGAGATAGGAAAATCTGTCGACATACAGTCAAATAAGGTAATTAGGTAGCTAGGCTAGATTTTAAAGCAAGGTGTTATCACGATAGAAACGTAGTAAGTAAGAGGTTTAGTTGTGGAGTGCCAAAAAACCATTGGATTTACGGGAAAATACAAGCGTAGAGCCAGAGAGTGAGCTAGAAGGCCATTGCTGTTGTTGTTCGTCCTATCCAAGCAGCAAGATGCAAACAATTTCATAAAGTAACCCCATTAGTATATCAATACAGGCGAGAGAGTGTATTTCCGCTTTAAAGGTCCATATGTAGAGTTTCCTGCGTAGTACGATGTTTTATATTTGATGAACTGCCATGTAAAATTTGTCATTTAGGAGTATTTTGATTTTGGTTTGTCGCAGACCACGGAAGGATTAGTAGATTCGACGCGGAGATTCT
This sequence comes from Tetropium fuscum, assembly GCA_964058915.1. NCBI lineage: Eukaryota > Metazoa > Arthropoda > Insecta > Coleoptera > Cerambycidae > Tetropium > Tetropium fuscum. The sequence goes on from CAXKVY010001712.1 coordinate 8,244, forward strand.
GAGTATCAGAGCCAAAACTAGGAAAGATATTTAGATCTTAGCTGAGCCTGTGTGTGCTATAAGTTCTAGAGAAAACGTAGGATTTGTCTACTCGTAGTAAATTTAGGGCAATTTAGTAGAGAGGTAATAGAGGCAATCTTTGACAGTGTTCGCCATTTCAACATTAGCAGTTGTTACAGCCAACATTAGCAGTGGGTTATGTGAAAAATAACGTAAACAATAGGTAACCTTCAGTTAAGTCGCTTTCAAGTACTCCATATTTACTTTAAATAAGGTTAAAGTAATCTTTAACCGATAAATAATCTCGTAAGTTTATTTAAATCAAATATATCAGAGTATTTGTTATGAATGTACATTTACTTATAAGTTCTGTTTCATCATATAGATAATACAGTTCTTGTGACAATAATATCAAATAGATTATTAACTTTATTCATAGTGTGTCCCGGGGCCCCTGCATGGTTGATCCGGGACCCCAGGGCTTTGCCCCGGTTAGCCCTACCATAATTATTCTAAATTTTATTCTAAATTTTGAGTTCCTGTTACTAAGGGGGTAGAGCATAGTTAATCGTGAATAATCGGCTTTGAGTTTTTTATTAATATTGTTCCGGAATCGTCAGAAGTGATTGTGCACGATATATTGAAAAATCCCTAGATCTAGAGAAAAACTGCACACTCTGGCAACACCGCACCCGACAATGTGGCAACATCGCATCTGGGGGTGCTAGATACAACCCCCCAAGGGCGAAGTCTAGGACTTTAAATAACCTAGATACACCCCTGGCACCATTTAGAATAGTTGCGGATAAAAAAGAGACATAGAGACGCCTTATATATAAATAGAATGGGATCGAATAAAAGAAAATAATCTAGAATGGGATGGAACAAGTGAGAACAATATAGAATGGAATGGAATAACCGAGAAGCTTCTAGAACTTTCTAGAACATTGATAATGATATATAAGAGACAGCCGATCGCGACATAGTCACTATAGTCAGTCTAGTTTAAACGCTCTTAGAGACAAGATCAAGTAATAAGTAATTAAAAGTGTTCAGTAGTGATTTCTCATTATAAACAGTTGTAACGTGTTGTGTTTGGAAGTTAATAAAGTGTATTTTGATTCTGGATTCTCACTTATTTTACGAACTCACTGGCGTAACAATATGATAACTCCATGTTAACCGTCTGTCTAAGTAATCATCTGAGTATTTAATTGCGCTATCTGGAGGATTCCATGTTATTTCTTTATTGTTGTTAAGGATATTGTTGGCATTTTGTGGTCTTCTTAGAGTAAATATTTTTGTCTCGCATTTTGTTCTGTTTCACCTTTTATAGACCAATTTATATGAAGTTTTGTGTTCGTTGAAGATGATTTGCAGCAATATGGATATCCTGATTAGGGGTCAATATTGCGGTGTCATCTACATACTGTGCAATGGTAGCTGATGCTGGTGTGAGTGTGGGCATATCGTGAAGAAATATATTAAATAACATGAGGCATGTGATAAGTTTAGCATGTGTGACATATGTTATGTTGACCCTAATCAATTTTCACATTTTCGGGAAAGACAAATAGGATATAATCTCTGAATCCAAAGTAATGCCCTTCTGACTCAACACCAGCAAAATCAAAATCAAGCAAATTGTCAAAATCAGCTAATAGTCCATTTGTAATGGCTCCAAAAATATTTAACTATCATCCATGTAGTGTTAGACAGATCAACAATATTAATTTTTAAGTATAATGTCAGGTCCTATTGCTTTATTAAATTTATAATCCACAACTTTTAATTTTGTATTAATTATTTATATTTCTATTATGTTTGATATTTATCACATTATAAGTACCTTGCATTCAAATTCTAATAGATTGTTTTGTATTTTAGTAGTAAGTATAACAATGTCTCCTCACTAACTTTTTTCATGCACAGTAAGCCGCTTGTCTTTTTCTTTTCTAAAATAATAAGCCTTATATAATTTTGAATATCTTAAATAATCTGCTTGGTGAGAATTCCTGAACTGCTACTGTGTCATCAATATATTTATTATCATAAATATAATATATTGTTATATTAGGATTAAAAGTGTTCTAAAAGATTAAAATGCCAGACAAAAAAAATACTTTTAATCCGAATAAAATAATATGCTATTTTTTCTGCAACCGAAATCCCCCATTTAATTATTTATCAATTTGTGCTTTGAAATTATTCAAACCGCATTGGGATAATAAAGCAAAGTAGGATATATCGATTGTAGTCAGTTGAGGCCGGGTACACAGACACACTGTATATGATTAATAATTGTATATTATAGTGCTTTCGTTTGATATGCAAACTAATGGAATGCAGTGCTCAGTGGCGCGCGCAATTATCTTAATATAGGAAATAAAATAAAAAACAATAATGTTAAATCAATTTAATTTATAATATATCAAAAAGTGAATGTGGTTTTGTAAATGATGGATTTGTAAATGACCTTCAAATCCAAGAAAACAGGCGATTACCATGAGAACAAGAATTCCACCGTTTTCGAGGATTGGTTCATAGGAATTCTGTACAAATTACAACCTGGATCTGTTATAGTGATGGATAATGCTTCTTATCAATCTCGTAGAACAGAACAGCTGCCCAAAACTGCATGGCGGAAAGGGCAAATTAAAGACTGGCTGGTAGAAAGAAACATTGAACACGATGATTCACTACTTAAAGCTGAATTGTTGACACTGGCAAGGCAACATTTTCGAGCTTACAAGAAGTATGCAGTGGATGAAATGGCCAAAGCAAGAGGAATGGAGGTAATTCGATTGCCTCCATATCACTGCGAACTGAACACAATTGAGCTTATTTGGGCGCAAATAAAAGGGAATGTTGCTAGGGAAAATACAACATTTAAGTTAGCTGATGTGAAAAAACTTCTCAGCGGTGCAATCAAAGAAGTAAATGCGGGCAACTGGATAAATTAAATAGACCTTGTGAAGAAGGTGGAATCAAGAATGTGGGATATCGATATTATGATTGATACTTCGGATACTCCTGTTAAACCAGTCATAATAAATGTAAATGTACGTAAGACAATAGTGAAAGTGGCTTATTTTCAGATAGGGAATGAATTGATATGAATTTATGATATGAGTTTTTGGGAAGAATGCTACTAATAAGTGACAGCGAAAAATACCAATGTTAGTGTAACTATATGTGCAAATAATAACATATCCCGCAAATTGGTGAGTTAATTTGTTATACATTTTACTAACAGTCTTACCTATACTAATAATAAGTAACTAATAATAAGTAACGTAACCACTAACCACGTTCTATCCTTGCAAGGGGCGCTCTTACCTCCCCATGGTCCTTGATGGTCAATAGCAATTGAATTTCTTTCTTTAATTTTAATTTTTATGGACTAAATTGAGCACTAACTTGTACACACAGCATCTTTTGAGGTCACTTCGCAACTGGTTGCGCATGATGATACGCCACTGAGCAGTAAAGCCAGTAAATCGCCGGCTTTTCATGCAGGTGTCTTCTAAGTGAGCGAGAGGGGAAATGGGATAGCGACCGATATACTAAGCCGCGGACTGGAGACCCTAGTTCTATTCACAATAAATTGTGGCGGTATACAGTTTTACACTAAATATCCTTTTGTATTGCATAGTGATTTACGGCTTCTGTAGTAATTGGTACGGTTTTTCTTAAATGCCGCACAATTTTTTGATCTAGTTTGTATATGAAACGAAAACACTATAATACCAAAATACTTGAACAATAATGACAAAGATGTACATTCAACGATTGCTTGACAAAGACTTAAAATATAATCTTACTATAAATATTTCTTAGTCTACGGTTTTTGTAAATTACATCAATCTATAGATATCTATAGATAACCCCGGCTGAGGCAGTGGTTGACGCTGCGGTCCGCACGATGTACTTTGTCAAACATTGTCATATTGGTAATTGAGTTCATTTGTGATTGTTTGTGGTCCAATTTGCTGAAAACTGTAAAAATGGAATCTAATGAAGATTTATATGTACCTGAGGAAATACGGGTGTGCGCGAAAGAGGTTTCTTAGAACCTTCTCCCAAAGAAATCTGGAGAAATTTATGATGTGTCTACTAACGTTTTATGGATTTGTGCAAAGAAGAAAACACTAAGTTGTATTCAGAAGATGTATTAATGGTGTATTTCTCAAACTTAGCAAATAAAATGACGCCGTCAACGCTTTGGTTACAATAGTCGATGTTGCGGTCAATGTTGGATATAAAGAAGGGGATTGATATCAGCAAATGTTCAATGTTAAGTGCTTTTCTCAAGACACAAAATGGGGTATATTTACCTAAAAAAACGACGAGTATTTACAAGTTGATTGCTTTCTGAATAGTGCACCTGATAATTTATATTTGATGATGAAGGTAAACGCTTAAAAATTAAAAGAAAAGAACTTCTAAAAGGGTTCTTTATAGATCGTCCTTAATTGGGTGTTTCAGGCGCATGCCGTTCCGATGAATTGGTCAATTTAACAATTGATAATGTTAAGGATGTGAAATCCGCCTTAATTAGAAAAGTTCCCAATATCAAAACCACGTTTCAATGCCAAGACCACGTTCATTTACTGTGCTGGGAGACAATTATTTGTTTTTAACGAAAATATGTTGCGTTACGTCCACCTGGATTGGTAGAACGTCTATTATTTCTCAGATATGTTAGTCGAAAGTGTCATCGAATGGTGATCGGTATTCAGAAAATCAGTGCCGTCTCACAAGAAGTGAAAAATTTTGTATACTAAACAACTGAAAAGAGTATAGTGGACACGCATTACGACGAATGTCTGCTACCCTTTTAATCGACGGCGGTGGTTATCTAACTTGTCTTAAAAGACGCGGAGGATGGCGAATGAGCACTGTGGCGGAAGGCTACATTGAAGGCGTTGCACGTGATCCTCCCCACAAATGTGATCAGTGTCACGTGAAGTTGCGCAGCCTTCCCGGTTGTGGCTGATGGGCCCCACCGGCAGAGCCTTGCTTCTGGCGCTCTTCGTCGGTGTGTATTACCCCAGCGGGTGTCGTGTCGGGAGTTTGAGGGATCCTTCCTGCCTCTCGCACGGAATTTAGGTTGGTATAAGAGGATTAGCATTGTAGCTCAGGGTGACGGAGATCGCAAGCTGATTAGCTATCAGCTCACTAGCTCAATGTCAGACGTCCTCGCCGCACACTGGATTGGGCTGTTTTAGTGACTTCTCGATCCGTTTTCTTTGGTCTTGTTCTTTTCTTCGGTGTCATCTGCTTCTTCTCGCTCAGTCGCGCTGAAACATAAGATCTTGATTATCTTAAAATATTGAGAAAATAATACTGGTTGTTGATAGTGGTGATGATAAACCAAGTACGATAAAAATAAAGATAAACCAACCGTTGTCATTTCTGATGTATGTAACAATATCTGAAAATAATATAACACAGAAAAACATAACAAATACAACATAGGGGACAACTACACCGATGCTTTATGATAACTACATATGGTTTACTGAAAGTGGGTATTTATTACAACTGCTCTAATATCTAAGTACTTGACTTTCTTTGTGGCAAATGGAATGTGGTAGTTAACACTAACACCTTAGTTAGTTGCAGCAAAATGATAAATTTTGGTGGTGACATTCCACATCAGTAATATTTACTGGCTCTTCCAATTTAATCATCTATCACCGGAGTTGCTGCAAATGAACTTCACCAGCAGTTAAAGTTGAGTTCAGCAATCTTTCACATGCATACTTCAGTTACATCAACTGATTTATCTTAATTACTCTAACTGAATAGTTAATTGGTCACTGTTGAATAAAACAAACAAGAGTTATAAATATTATATTTTTGTTACCATACAGAAGTGCTTATATTACAGGAATACCAAACTAAATATAATAAAATTATAAATATATAAAAATGGCCGATGACACTGTCCTGCTTATACTAAAAGCATGATGATTGTAGAAATGAAACTATATGTTATAGGTATAGTTCAAAATTAAAATCTAATATGTATTATATTACTCTAATATATTATATATAAAATAAATATACAATAATTGTATTGCAGTAATACAAAACTAAAGAATATAATAATTATAAAAATAAAAATGGCCTAATTGTTATACTTATACTGGAAGTACCTATATTTAAGTAATGTAAAAATGAACCTGTATTCAAAATTAAATACTCCAATATAAAATATAGAACAAAGATCTGATCGGTCATTGGTCCATTCATCCAGTCAGTCTATTTCGCTATATAGCAATAACCGCCAAACAAAATAAAATAATCACAACTTATATAACCATAAAACACCACTGACCCTCCTCACGACTCACGACGCAATACAAAATGAGATGAGAAGCATGGAGCATGAGGCTAAGCTAAATCACATACCAGGCCGTCTCAATAGCGTATGCGCGAATTTGCCGGGCACCTTTCAAGAATTTAAATTAAATGAATTTGAAAGATGCCTAGTTTAGACCGCACACTCCCGAAAATCGTTCGATATGTTCTATCACAAATTTTGTTTATTTGGAACGCGAAAAAAAAATCATGAAATATTATAGATGTGTAACATAGCTGTTAATATATGAGTGTTTAATGGGATGATTTATTATTTATAAGTTTACTCGTACTTTATTTAAAAAAGGAATAGTGAGGTTATGTTTAACGTTTCATTCTGCTGGGAATGTTATTTGAATAAATCGAAAGATCTGGAATAACGGTTAAAAATAAATAGGATAATATAGGAGAAAAGTGCATTTTACGGTATCTGTGGGAAACTCTGGTTTTACCTCTGGTGGAAAAAACTGTTGTTTTTTTTATACGTACTTACTATTAATTTTCTATATAGTCCCATCAATATTTATATTTTCTCATAGGTATTCGGCACCCAAGTATATTTTTGTGTGGGTGTAAAAGATATCAATATCGTGTACATTATCATATTGGCACGATAGCTCAGCGAGCTAAGACGTAGTGTGACAAATACGTGTAGTTTAAAGACCACCGTGTTAATGGGTTCGATCCCCAGCACAACAGATGGCAATGTTGGTGGGTAATAGATGGGTTTGTCTGCATTTTTCTTCAATATGTAAACCCCTTCCGGGGGCACAACTTTGACTTTAGGGGAAGTCTAATTTTTATGGTGTATTTATTATCACAACTGTAATAGTTCTTTGTCTTTTTTAATTGCGTTATGGTATAATACCTATTTTGCCATTTTTAATTTTAGAAATCTAAAATCTTTTAGGTGGAAATAAATGACATTGTTTTTGTTCTACAAAGAAAAAAAAATCATTGCCAAACTCTCCTTTATAATTGTAACACTTTATACTAAAATCCTTATACTTTTTTGATTTAATATTGTTTAAGCTTGCAGACTGTAATTTGGAAAACAAAAACCTTATAAAAATAAGATCAATGTAATATTAAAATCTTTATAATTTGCATTCGGTCATGTTATTGTCATGCCAGTATATATCGATATTATTATATACTAAACTAACAAATTAGTACCAAAATGGTCATAGTGATAAAAGCAAAAACAACCTTATTTTACTCAACTGCTTTTAACGCTACCAAACAACTTTTTTAACGTTTATATAATTCTTTGGCTTTTAAACTATTTGTTTAATAATGTCATTATTATTATGTGTTATATACTTACACAGGTAGCTAAGAGTATATAGATAGAATAGTAGCTAGAGTATAGTTAGGTATATGTTGGGATAGAATATATAGGTATTAATGGACTTTTATATGATAACTATTTTTATTACATATTAATAAAATTTTACAAGAGCAGAGTATTCAATATATTTTTAACAGACAGACAGAATAAACTACTAAACACAATGTTGACTTCAAACACGCTGATTGGAATAAACTTAATTCCATTCATATATATCGAGAACGCAAAACAGTGTACAAGTTCTTCTAACATAATTATAAAGCATCATGGTCCTTTATATAGTTCTTATCTAGATTGACAACTAGCAAAATTAAACAACAAAATTGTAAAGAAAATGTAAGGAGCCACTGCGTTACAAATTCAAACTATTTGTCAGTGGCCCTTGATCTCATATATTATATGAAACAGAAGATTATGATGAGCAGAGTTTTGTAATTTAGTTTTCAGTGTGGTTAGCGGGAGGTGCTCTGGTATATCTATATGTAGATCTGACAATATTTAGTTAATATATAAAAAAAAGTAACTAACGACATAATATATAACAAAAAAGAAAGGATTGAAAATTAATAAATACAGGATACAATAATGTTTACTGGGGTTTGCATTTCTTGTGCGGATAATACTGTTGCGTTTCCTTAAATCGATATTTGTTCATTTTTAAAAAAATTTTCACTGCAGTTAAATATGTTTCATAATCTGGTCCATTCAAAAAATTAAGCACTTCTTGGTTTCCAGTTTTCCTGACTTCTTCTTCATCGGTTGTACTCGTTTCCTGGTTGTTAATTTTCTTTTCACTAACAAACTGTTGGATCTCTTCATTATGGTGTTCTTTAATTTGTGATGGTTGTTCTGAAAGTTTTTCTACTACATCCTCTAAAACAGAATTAGTGCTTCCGTTATTCCAGATCTTACGATTTATTCAAATAACAGTTCCAGCAGAATAAAACGTTAAACATAACCTCACTATTTAGCTTTAATGAACTATTCCTTTTTTTAAATAAAGTACAAGTAAACTTATAAATAATAAATCATCCCATTACACACTCAAATATATTAACAGCTATGTTACACATCTATAATGATTTCTTTTCTCGTTCCAAATAAACAAAAATTTGTGAGAGAACATATCCAACGATTTGCGATCTAAACTAGGCATCTTCCAAATTCATTTAATTTAAATTCCTGAAAGGTGCCCGGCAAAATCGGGCATGCGCTGTTGAGACGGCCTGGTATGTGATTTAGCCTAGACTTGGAGCATGGCAGTAGAGTTGGTTTAATCATGCAGACCGGGAAAAACCGAAGGTGGCCGAAGCTTGTAATATCGAACGAAAAGTGTTTATTGCAAGTTCTGGGTAAACTGTGGCAATTAACTCTGTTAGTTGGCTGAAAGTAGAAGATGTTGGAATAAAGTAACAGAGCAGTTGCTTTAAAAGCCCAAAGTTACGACAACTCGTACTTTAATAGTAACTACCTAAAATCACTTGCACTTGGTATTAATTAATTTTTTGATTTGTGATAAATACACAGTCCAGTAGCAGCAAGTGTGTTCTTTTACGGGAATGATTTTACTTACGCCAATTAGTACTCTCTCTTACGCTATTTTTTTTTTAATTTACAGCAAATAAAAAAGTATTCTCACGAATGATTTTTTTTAAAGGAGTAGGTCAGTTAGGTCATTTTTCACAGTGAACAATTAATGAAAACGTATTGGACTGCTTCATTGCTTCAAGAATGCGGGTACTGGCAATTTTAGTGGTTTATTTAACTTTAATACTTGTTAAAACTATATCTAATTAATAGCAATGTGGACAAATAAAATTTATTGTAAATATTATTGAATAAACTTACAAATTAAAACTTTAAAAAACTTTTTTGATTTATAAACACTTTTGATCTTATGGACTAAAAGTGGATATAAAATATTAACACTTATATCTACCAATGTAGTTATGCTATTTCTAGCGCCATATATAATTGACCAAAAACTAGGTTATTATAGAATTTTCCTCTATTTGTTTTAATTGGTGCCAAGATACCTGTAACAAACAAAAACACTAAAGAATTATAATTATTATTGTGAGTCGACTATAATATAGGTAAATGACCGCGGTCAATTAAGTACTCGACAGAAACTTTAATAGTGCGGTTCGTGTCTTGGTGCTCGTAACAAAAATACCAGAAATTATTTTTCCAAATTTTTCTAGTTGTGTCTATGTCTAGTAGTATGTATGTATACCCATTATGCTTTTATGTAATAAAAATTTGGGCACTTGCTTACTCAGCTAACAGCTCAAATTTCAGTACATCTCATAAGTCGATAGCTCGAGTGGTTCTCTAAATCTGATATGTATTTCTTAAGAAACACGTTCTCTAGAAGCGACGGCATTTTTGGTATGAAAAAGACCGGTACCAGTGATAAAAAGTCGTTAAAGGTCAATTTTCATGTCGCATAATTTATCTACATAAGAAGAATATGCAAATTTAAGTCTAGTTCTACGACGCATAGTTTTACAGTGATTCGTTCAAACGATAGCAAATTATTACAAATTGTTGAATAATGAGAGGTTATATATATATATATATATATATATATATATATATATATATATATATATATATATATATATATATATATATATATATATATATATATATATATATATATATATATATATATATATATATATATATATATATATATATATATATATATATATATATATATATATATATATATATATATATATATATATATATATATATATATATATATATATATATATATATATATATATATATATATATATATATATATATATATATATATATATATATATATATATATATATACAGGGTGGGTAGAGTTATATGATAGCTAGAAATTAAAAAAAAATGCTAACCAAAAGTTAACTAAACAAAAAGGTCTATAAACACTACAATCAGAATTATGGGTTTAAAGACAAACTTATGTGAATACCAGTTACGAAACATCTAATTAATGTTGTTGATTCACTTTCATTTCCTAAAAATGTACAGGGTGGCCAAAAAATATTTTTCAATTAAGAACTTTTTAAATTGAATTTTCTCAATTTTTTCAAATAGAGCACTCTGTATATTTTGCAACGATGTGATGTAGAAATGAAAAATAAATATTTTTTGTAAGTACTTGCCTATCGCTAATGGCAACCATTTTCGTTTTATAAATAAATAAGCGTCAAATTCAAGAATTATAGTCAGTTTGGTATAAATTATCGTGTAATTTGTATTGAATTTAAAATACCTAGTTGGAATTTTACAATACGAATTTGATTAAACTTGTAGATATAACTTTTGTTTTGGGCGAGTCAGACAGAAATTGATTACTTGCCACTAAAATTTATCACCAACGTTATACTGGAAGAAGGATTTCTGATGTTAGCAACTTCCAAAACCTTCTCAATAGATTTATAGAAACCGGCAATGTCGAATTTAAAAAAAGTGAACGAATAAAACGTGTTGTGAACGAAGAAAATGCGTTTTCTGTGTAGTGTAATAAGTAGGCGGTATGTGGGTCGAATCTTAAAATAAATAAGTTGCATCCATATCATATTCAACTGCATCAGGAATTATCTAATGACGATTTTCAAAAGCGCCTACAATTTTGTAATTGGGCCAGAGGTAAAATGCAAGATGATGTCAACTTCTTCAATAATATTTTATTTACTGATGAGGCAACTTTCCATAAAAATGGACTTGTAATATGTAAAATGGACTGGTAATAGGTACAATTTCCATTATTATGCTTATGGAAAATCGTCACTTTCTTATGTAAGTTGATAACCAACACATATGGTCTATAAACCTTTGGGGAGGAATTATTGGAGAATATGTAATAGGACCACATTTCTTTGATGGTACATTGACTGGAGCTATTTATCTTGATTTTTTTGGAAAATTATCTGCCACAATTATTGGCAAATCTCCCTGAAGTAAATCCAAATAGTATGTGGTTTCAGCAAGATGGTGCTCTCTTATCAATGGATTGGAACGAATGGACCCATTAAGTGCCCTGATAGATCCCCTGATCTTACAAAAATACATTTCTTTTTATGGGGATACGTGGAAGGAAATTGTTTATTGAGATACACCAACAACAGTACAAAATATGAAGGAAAGAATAAGAACCGCCTCTAGATCTACCACACCGGCAGTTTTAGGAATAGCTGGAACTTCATTTCAAAAGAGCATAGAGATGTGTGTCAATCCAAATGAGCAACATGTGGAACATTTATTATAATTTTTTCTAACGAGGTATTTGAAGAAACCTCTTTTTTTAAGTTTATATTTGACTTTTGTCATTATTACCCAATAAACAATTAGCCATAGGGAAGTACAAAAAAATGTTCGTTCTTCATTGCTATATTCTACCATTTGAAAAAATTGAGATAATTCTATTTAAAAAGTTCTTGATTGAAAAATAAACATTTATTTATTTATAAAACGAAAATTGTTGCAATTAGGCATGGGGAAGCACTTGCAAAAAATGTTCGTTTTTCATTTGTACATCATATCATTGAAAAATATACAGGGCGCTCCGTTTGAAAAAAATTAGAAAATTCAGTTTAAAAAGTTCTTAATTGAAAAATAATTTTTGGCCACCCTGTACATTTTTAGGAAACGAAAATGATTCAAAAACATTAATTAGATGTCTCGTAACTGGTACTCACATAAGTTTTTCTTAAAACCCTTAATTGTGACCAGTAATTTTTTAAATATCCATGTGCCGATTGCATTATTTCAACAAAAAAATTATTATATAGAAGTGGTTGGGAGATAATAATCAATAATAATATAGGAGTGAAAGGAGATTAGAAAGGGGCTTCAACTTCAAAAAATGTACTCATATACATAGCATTCCAGTTTTTAAAAAAAAATTATTTCCAGTTATAGATTTTACCCTGTGTATATATATATATATATATATATATATATATATATATATATATATATATATATATATATATATATATATATATATATATATATATATATATATATATATATATATATATATATATATATATATATATATATATATATATATATATATATATATATATATATATATATATATATATATATATATATATATATATATATATATATATATATATATATATATATATATATATATATATATATATATATATATATATATATATATATATATATATATATATATATATTTATATATATATATATATATATATATTTATATATATATATATATATATATATATATATATATATATATATATATATATATATATATATATATATATATATATTGTGAAAAGTAATCTTGGGTTTGTAGCATTTCATTACATAGAGAAATAAGCAAATAGAATAGACGAATAAGAATGAAGATACACTTACCAGTGCTATATCTGGACATACATACGAAAACGAACCACTTAGAAGTTGTACAAGTTCTTTCACTTTTATTGAGGATCTATATATATATATATATATATATATATATATATATATATATATATATATATATATATATATATATATATATATATATATATATATATATATATATATATATATATATTTATATATATATATATATATATATTTATATATATATATATATATATATATATATATATATATATATATATATATATATATATATATATATATATATATATATATTGTGAAAAGTAATCTTGGGTTTGTAGCATTTCATTACATAGAGAAATAAGCAAATAGAATAGACGAATAAGAATGAAGATACACTTACCAGTGCTATATCTGGACATACATACGAAAACGAACCACTTAGAAGTTGTACAAGTTCTTTCACTTTTATTGAGGATCTTCAGAGCAGTGTACGATTTATTTCATTGATCATTTATACTTGAATTTAAAATATTACTACTTCATCACTTTCAGTGACATTTTGTGACATTAGTTTCGACGGAACTCAAATTCTTAGAATACACAAACCTAGTCTACTATTTATATTTGTTCTATTTGAACATATTATATATAAAAGCATTAGACATACGGTTATCCAGAAGATGTTAAACTTTAAAATGCATAAAATCTTGTTCAACCTATTTCAAACTAATATATATATATATATATATATATATATATATATATATATATATATATATATATATATATATATATATATATATTGCTTGCTTAGTCAATACTAAAATCATTTGTTGGTCTTATGTATTAATTGTTTCTCGGAAAATTCGAAAAAAATCCAATTTTCACCCTGGATATATTTATTAGCTTTGATATTCTTTGCTATTGTATATGTAAATATTGTATATATTTGCTATAGAACTATAGCTGTATATATTTGATATAGATGTCATAAAACGTCACGTGCAAGTGTTGAAGTATTAATATTTTAAATTCAAGTACAAATGATCAATGAATAATAATAAATCGTACACCGTTCTGAAGATCCTCAATAAAGGTGAATGAACTTGTACAACTTCTAAGTGGTTCGTTTCCGTATGCTACAAACCTAAGATTACTTTTCACAAAACAAATATGGATAGCAAAGAATTTCAAACTAATATATATATATATATATATATATATATATATATATATATATATATATATATATATATATATATATATATATATATATATATATATAATATATATATATATATATATATATATATATATATATATATATATATATATATATATATATATATATATATATATATATATATATATATATATATATATATATATATATATATATATATATATATAATTATTTTTTTTCGAAATAAGAATTAATACATAAGATCCAACAAATGATATTAGTTTTGACTAAGCAAGCAATTTCTGTATCTCGCCCTGTTTAAATACTTCAGAATTCTATTGTATTGTAGCTATCATATAGCTAGGAACAGTAGCTGTTTTAATAGATTCTACAAGGTTTTATGCATTTTAAAGTTTAACATATTCTGAATAACTCTATGCTTAATTTTTTTATATATAATTCTAATTCTTTTATATATAATATGTTCAAATAGAACAAATATAAATAGTAGAATAGGTTTGTGTTTTCTGTGAATTTCAGTTCCGTCGAAACTAATGTCACAAAATGTCACTGAAAGTGATGAAGTACTAATATTTTAAATTCAAGTATAAATGATCATTAAAACAAATCGTACTTCACTCTGTGAAAATCATCAATGAAGGTTTACCAGATATATAACTGCTAAATGTGTGTGTGTTCCTTATTATTCATCTATTTGCTTATTTCTCTACGTAATGAATTGCTACAAACCCAAGATTTCTTTTCACAAAACAAATATGAATAGCAAAAAACTTAAAAGCTAATATATATATATATATATATATATATATATATATATATATATATATATATATATATATATATATATATATATATATATATATATATATATATATATATATATATATATATATATATATATATAATTCTGTGTTGGCAATAACTGATCACGACAGCCTCCGGAGGTATTTGATTGTAGGTTATTTTCCATCTGAAAACTGACCATAAAAGTTAATTACCATATCAAAATTTAAATTCGATCACAAAATAGTATACAATACTACCGACTGATATTAAAACGGTCTATAACGCTTAGACCATTCACTTTAAAATAAAGAAAGTGTTTGATAAATAGTATCATTACGTTTTAAATCTATTAGACACCTACTCTCGGATTTTTAGCAGTTTAAATTTTAGTGGAATTATAAGTTACATGTCCAGGTATGTATTTACTTTTAAAATATTATTTTAGTAAGTTTACACTATCATTTATATGGAAAATTGTACTTGTAGATAATCGCGAATATACTGAATTTTCATAATAGTATATCGCCACTTCTATGTCTAATATTTTATCTGTTGTACATGTTATGTGAAATAAACTTGTGGGAAATAAGCAGGTATGCATAGATATGTATATTATTTATAAAAATATATTTATTATAAGGTTCAATCGTTTTAGCAAACGCTAAGCTCAGTGTTTATAAATAAATAAATAAATAAATGTCGACGCGTTGAAAAGTTCTGATGAAAAATATTAGAGTTTGGCTTTTTTAATCCTATGTAACAATATCTCAGGATTACAAAAACTGTCATTTTATTCGTGCAAGTTGTGTGCCAAATTTCATTGTTCTAAATTCTTCCATTGTGAAGATAATAAATAAAAATATTTGTTCCCAACTTCAGAAGGCGGTAACTTGGAGGGAGGGGGTTTCGGAAAAAATACATGAAATTCTCCTACTTGTAGGATAATTTCATAGAATGTAGTAGTTGTGGCATAATTTTCTATCTTTAAAAATAATATTTTTTTAATTAAACGATTTCTCGATTAAAATATATATTTATAAAATAAAATAATTAAGTCCACTTTAGTGAATCGTTCAAGTATTGTGCATTGGTACACGAATAACTATTATATATAGTGAGAATGTTTTATGTTATTTTTAAATTTTTGAATATTTTTAAACTAATAAATTCTGTTTCAATAAAGATACAGACCGTATTTTTTGTTTTTAAGCGTGTTTTTATAATGTTGTTATATTTTCGTAGACAAATTTATGACCTGTTTGATTTGAGTGTTTGTTAGAGCTGTAATATTAACTGAGTTTTTGTGTCCTTTCAATCGTTCTTCAAGAAGTTGCATTGTTTGGCCAATGTAGACTCTATTACATTGTTTACATGGGATTTGTTATATAAAATGTGTAGGTCTTCCCAGTGGATTTCTGTATTTTAATGCTGTGCAAAGGAATTTTAAGATTTTTGTATTTTCATGTGCTGTGTGAATATGGTATCAATGATTCTAAAATGTTTGAAATGTTTTCTGATAGTTGTGGGATATAGAGCAAGGTAGGTACTTTTTATGAGTACCTACTAGTTGTATTGCTTATTGTTGGTTGGGAATTGTAATATTTCTTAATTATGTTTTTGAAAATTTTGTTGATTAATGAGAAAGGGTAGTTATTATTTAATAAAATTTTTGCTTTTTCTATGCATTTTTTCTAGAAATGGCACATAATTTTATTGTTTAATTTTATTTGCTCTGTCTGCAGTACCAATTATTATAATTTTTTTTATGACTATAAGGGCTTTTTTCGAGTCGACTTTGGAAATGTTAGTTTCTAAGTTCTTTGCCATTTATATTAACATATCAGAGATAGTATTGGGTTAGTAGCAATAGACAGCGACGGCTGGTGACATTTTTGTTTGATGGGTTGTGCGTTGTGCTGGTGAATATTTTCTGCATACGCACTACTTAAACTAGAAGCGATATTAGTTGTGCCCAGTACCTGAAAGCTTACAATATTATTCATATGCTTGGCCGATTTATCGTGTTTTTATCTTTACGCAACAAACAAACAAAAAACGCATTTGTCTCTTCGCATCGGCACAACCATAACGTTTTTTCATAAACACTTGCGTCAAACTTTCGCGTAAACCCTCCTAGAATTTTATAACCGGGTTGCACTTGACTTAAATTCAATATGGACACAGGGCGGTCGTTTTTTTAATGTATTAATGTCGTGTTTGTCGTCGTAATGTAATGTTTTTAATGTCGTGTTTTTAATGTCCAACCGAGTGGCGGAGTACGAGTATGGGCGTGGGCTCATGGGCAAAGTTTAGTTCGCCCGCAATCCCGTTTAAAACGCATGATAAGAAGCGTGTCGTTTCCATGGCAACCAACTATTTGCTACGAGACGCTCGGCCGTTGGTTGAACGCCCGTCAGCCGTAACCGTTCAGGCTCGGCACCCGGTCAGTAGGTTTACATTTTACTTCAAAGTCGGTGTGGGCGGGCTCTTACGAGCGCTGACCGCAAATGTAAACATGAAAATAAATATAGGTATATTAGATGTTAATATAAGTAAATGTTTTATTTAATTGAATTGAATTTGAAGAACAAAGTATGAATATGAAACAATAATTTGCATCGTCATTTACCTAGGGAGGGCGCATCCGCAGCCCTCTCTATTAAGAGAACTACTTATCTAGGTATATGCTGGAATATATATATATATATATATATATATATATATATATATATATATATATATATATATATATATATATATATATATATATATATATATATATATATATATATATATATATATATATATATATATATATATATATATATATATATATATATATTATAAAATTTGAAGTCTCTTTTTTACTTTTAGTCCAATTTTGATATTTTTTTTAGAATACTGACTAATTTCAACTTGCATATCCAGTCTTTTGTTAACTGAGGACGGTTTAGGTATTATACAGGGCTAACTAAAATGTTGTTATATAAAGGTTGTTATATAACCCTAATTTTAAAACCCTCTGTGGAATAATTTTGTAACCAAATTCTTTAAAAATACCAATTTTTGTTAAGAACCATTCCTTTCCTACATTTTATTTTTTGGTCTATGTCTTTAGATGCATTGGTTCAAAATTATCGCACCATACAGAAATCAATTGAAAAAACTTTCAGGGTGAGAAGAAACATTTTTTAATTAACAAGAAAACAAAGGAAAACAAAGAAATAAAATTATGTGAGCTGATCCCTAGTAGGTTGTGTTGCCACCTCTAGCTCGGATTACAGCCTGAATCCGCCGTGGCATACTTCTAATGAGGTTTTGAATGACGGGTTGAGGAATATTATCCCACTTATGAAGAGTAACCTGATCCAGCTGTTGAAGGTTCTGTGGGGCTGGTAGACGTCATCTCACTGCTCTCTTAATGATGTCCCATAGGTGTTTGATGGGATTTAAATCCGGGCTTCGTGCTGGCCAGTTCATAACATCAATATGGACTTCATTCAAGTACTCAACACAAATTCTTGCTACATGTGGTCTTGCATTATCTTGCATGAATATGAAATCAGGACCAATAAACGGAGCATAGGGCATTACATGCTCCTGGAGAATGTTCTCTACGTAGTATTCCGCATTCATTGCCCTTGTATGAATAGGGACTAACTCCGTACGGCCTTCGAAAGAAATACCTGCACAAAACATTTTGGAGCCACGACCAAAGGGTTCGTTTAGAACGAAATTGAAGGCAGCTTTCCCCTTGTCTTCTATACACACGTTGCCGCCCATCACAAGATTATAGGCTTATTCTTGTTTCATCGGAGAATAGGACTCTCCTTCAGTCATCGATAGTCCAATTTTCATGTGCTCGTGCAAATCTTAATCGAGCTACCTTCTGAGCCCTGGTAAGTTCTGGTGCCTTTATGGGCCTTCTACTGATCAAACCTGCCTCCCGTAGTCTTCTCCTTACAGTAAGAGCAGAAACTTGAACATTTCTAACCATCTCAAGTTCACTTTTCAATTGCGAACTTGTTACTGTCCGATATCTTAAAGCATTTTGGCGGAGAAAATGGTCATCCGTAACATTCGTCGCCCTTTTTCTACCCTGCCCATGTCTCCTGGAGTGAGAACCAGTTGCCCTGTGACGTTCTAACATTCGACT
>CAXKVY010001712.1:32500-34151 GCA_964058915.1 Tetropium fuscum
CTCAGTTAACAAAAGACAAGTTGCAAGTTGAAATTAGTCGTTTTATCTACAGTATTCTAAAAAAATTATCAAAATTGGACTAAAAGTAAAAAAGTTATGAGACCTCAAATTTTAGCAAATATTAACGTGGTGCGATAATTTTGAAGAGCAGTTTATATATATTGATATAAACGATTGATATTGATATAACGATTGAAACAAAGTCTAGAGCCTAAATTAGTAGTTTAATACAGTAAATATACCAGATTATAAATTTATATTAAATTAGTGATCAATATATATTGTATCCACTATAGTAACATTGCACGTATCGCTATATATCGCATGTACTATACACAAAGCCAACCGACTACGCATCTGATTTGTCAGAATCTAATTTCATAATATCTAAATTATTTATCGGCGCAACAACAAGATTTATATAATATCAACCATACATAAACTATGTCTATATTAAAAGATTAATACGAAAGCATAGTGTTAGCAACGGGTTCCGAGAATTTGGACTCTCGAAGAAAACTACAAGGTAGAAATGACGCATATTTAGAGTAATGAAATTAGTCAACAAAAGGTGAATGTGATGAGTGATGAGTGTAATAAGCTTAGAAGTCAAATTTAAATCAAATATATTTCAAATTATAGAATTTAAACGTAAAGTCCAATAAATAAAATAATACCACTAATCTGATTGGCCAGATTGTATAATAACGATAAAGCAAGAAGTGCGTATCCCGGATTTATATACAGCACATCCGTGGTTACAAATCATAATGCAGGGAGTTCAGCTATAGCGTTCAATGTGTGAACAGCTCCGCTAATGATTTTTTATATTATTGCAACATTTAATAGTTAAAAGTAAAATAAATAAGTTAAAATAGTGAGACATCAGTGGAATACCATAGGAAAAGGTTATAAAGCAGAAATAACTGCGGTGTTGTTTTTTTCGTCGAAACCACGATGTAAGAAGAGTAGCGTCTCCAGCAGCGTCCCTAGGCTGTTGACGAGTTTGGTAAGAAGACCAAGAAAAGGAAATAAATGTAAAATAAGTTCAATTTATAAAAAGGCAGTAAGTGTAGAATCTGATGATTCACAATTTGAGGAGATCCAGGTAAATAATAGGCGTGTAGCAGAAGTTAGCATCGTTCCAGATAATACCCCAGCGTTAAGGTAGATGGCAGCAACTGATAGGCATGTAGCAGAAGAGAGCAACGATCCTGATAGTACGACAGCGTTCCGGTAGAGGGCAGCAACGGAATCCAGCATCATTGTCAACAAACCAGTGCAGTGAAAATAGTGGTCCGTGTTGTGCTTATAAAAATAAAAAGGATTAATATAAAAATTTCTTAAGGCATAAAAACCCGAGCAAAAACCCTCATTATATCGATATCTTCACATCTGCTACCGCATTTTTAACAGCGTTGTCAAGTATAACCGATTTCCAGGAAGTTAAGGAAAAAAAAAATGATTTTATATACGTCGCCCATCATATTATGACATTAATTATTATCATGTAGTATAACAAAATATTGATCACACTATATACCTTTCGTCATATCATAAAAAAAATGGTTGGTGAATCTGATGCAGAATAAGAATGTTTCCCATTCAAATATTACGGATCCATTTTACACGTTCCTCGTCCGTGTCACAT
>CAXKVY010001713.1:0-53519 GCA_964058915.1 Tetropium fuscum
ATACCTTTTCTCTTTTCTTGAGATACCATCGTGAATGTGCTGGGTTTCCTAGGATCCTAGGCTGAAGCTTCGGCTTGGTGGTCCAGCTGACCTGAGACGTAGCCTCTAAGGGTGATGTATAACGCCATGTCCCGGCTGCAGGAGGAGGTATCTTCCAGTCTGACGTACAGGAATAGGTAATAATGGTTTGCTCTGCTTACCAAAGGAATTGATTCTCGGTCATCAAGGTGTGGAAGAAAAATTTACCAGTATCAGGTTTTACAAATTTGGAGGAAAAAAATATGTATAAATTCCCGCTTGAACCGTTATCAAGAGTGAAATTTATACTAAAATAAATTTAAATTAAATAACTAGGTTAATAGTTCAAAAATATGAGCTTAATTATATAAAAAAATATTGTAATGTTAAATATTGGAAGCAAATTTTGATTAAATTCCCAAAAATTGAGATTAGACTTTATCAAAGTAAAAAAATAATATTATCAAGTATCTAATACACAAATACCTATGGCCTACGCCGTCAAAGTAATATCTTCTAAATAAACTGAAAATATGCTGGTAATTAAGAATCACTACACTAAAACACCGAAGATATCTTCGCGAACGTAAGCCACGGTCAACAGGCTCAAGCAAGCAGGTAGGCAGATTTTTGCGGATATCGCGTATGAATGTGCTTGCTGGGAGCACGCGACATTAGCGGGACGGAAAGGTAGGGATAACTGTAGATGGTGAGTCGCGGTAAATTTCTACAAGTAGGCGCGGTTTTATTTCAAATATTTGAAATAGGAATTCAAATATTAGTCATAAAATGGAACGGAATTTATTTACGTTACAAACTATCTGCCAGAGAATGTCCCGTCAAAATCTGTCCAGCCGTTTCGGAGATTGGATTTTGTTTACAAATTCATGGATTTTATATTTTTTGCCCGAAACCCTAATTATTTTTCTAAAATAAAAGTTTGTAATAAAAGTAGTCTAAGTTACTCCGTTTAACATCAGTTATCTGCCAGTGAAAGACCCGACAGACAGACAGACAGAGAGACGGACAGACGAACTGGCCGACAGACGGGTGGACGGGCGGTCGAACGGACGGACAGGCAGAGACAGACAGAGATACAGAGATAAACAGGCAGGCAGACAAAAATAAAAAAATTGAAATAAATGCTGCTTTTTGCCGATGCAAAATATAAACAAATACCTATGGCCTACGCCGTCGAAGTAATATCTTCTAAATAAACTGAAAGTATGCTGGTAATTAAGAATCACTACACTAAAACACCGAAGAACACTAAAACACACGATCTTCGCGAACGTAAGCCACGGTCGACAGGCTCAAGCAAGCAGGTAGGCAGATTTTTGCGGATATCGCGTATGAATGTGCTTGCTGGGAGCACGCGACATTAGCGGGACGGAAAGGTAGGGATAACTGTAGATGGTGAGTCGCGGTAAATTTGTACAAGTTGGCGCGGTTTTATTTCAAATATTTGAAATAGGAATTCAAACATTAGTCATAAAACGGAACGGAATTTATTTACGTTACAAACTATCTGCCAGTGAATGTCCCGTCAAAATCTGTCCAGCCGTTTCGGAGATTGGATTTTGTTTACAAATTCATGGATTTTATATTTTTTGCCCGAAACCCGAATTCTTTTTCTAAAATAAAAGTTTGTAATAAAAGTAGTCTAAGTTACTCCGTTTAACATCAGTTATCTGCCAGTGAAAGACCCGACAGACAGACAGACAGACAGAGAGACGGACAGACGGACTGGCCGACAGACGGGTGGACGGGCGGTCGGACGGACGGACAGGCAGAGACAGACAGAGATACAGAGATAAACAGGCAGGCAGACAGGCAGTCAGAGACAGACAGGCAGGCAGATACACAGACAGGTAGACCGACAGACAGACAGACAGACAGACAGACAGACAGAGAGAGCAGGCAGGCCGACAGACAGAAGAACAAAAAATTGAAATCGTTCAAAAATTCAAAAAAGCGTTTTATTGAAGAGGGGATTATATTCTACTCTTCCTATAAAGTAGGATTTCTTCCAATTTTAATGAATCAGAGCTCGATTTCTTTTTATTGGCGCACATCTGCAAATTCCATCGTTATGCATTACGAGCTTCCCTATTTGACAAAGATAATATCTTTAAATGTTCAAAAATTATTTTCCACTTCATCAAATACATCTTGCATATTTTTTGCAACGATGTTCCACATTGTCTTCACAACTAGTTCTTTGTAATTTTCACCGTTTTCTTTCTTCATATTCCACGCATAATCTATCAGGATTAGGTTTAGTTGCTCTAAACTTGTAGTTTCCAAAAGCTCGTATTTCATTGCCTTGCAGAATTCCGTAAACTGTTTCCGTATTGACGTATGGGTTTTAACGGTATTGTATGGTACACTTTTCTCAATCGCCAGATCAATATCAGTCATAGAATCACTTCCAAAACGACTAATTTTCACTATATAAGCTGTATAGCACTGTTTAAAAACAATATTACAAAATTTATTGACAATAAAATCAGTAAAATTGTTTAACGTTGTTCTCTGGTGTCCTAGGAAATAATTACTTGTTATCAAAGGTATTGAAATTTTTGGTGACAACAGCTGTCAAGTTTTGCCGCGGGTACACTCGAAAAAACTGCTGACAGGTGCTGTCATACAGTTTTTCCATCTAGAAGCCATTTGTAATTCAAAATTGCGCGTTTGTGATTGGTGGAAATCGAGGGAAAGACGAGGGAAATAATCTTGAGATACACTCAATAACATATTCTGTCGACAGTCATGAAAATCTTCCCATCTCGTATTGTAATATATTATTAATATGTTTCGAATTATTGATTCTTATATATCTAGTTAAAACACTTTTAAATATAATTATTTGTTTCAGAATCATCCCCATTACATAGTATTAAGTAAGTTAAAATAGTGGTACCTACCTCTCATTTCAAAACCTCTTAGGTATCTCTCTACTTTTACTTATAGTACATACTATTATAGCCGATGCATGATTTGTTTCTAATTTTCTTCACGCTATCCTATTACATTTCATGTAGTTCTATAGATTTTACATGTTTTAATCACCGCTTGAAGAAAGAATGACCCACTGAATGTTTTTATTTAAGCAGTAAATTTAGCTTACAAAAAACAGAAGCAGTGTACCTATATATATTTAAAAAACCTTAAATGTTCTAGTATTTAATCATTTTATGAGATATTTTTGAAATACATTTTTCATTTTCCAAACTTTTGGATTACATGAGTAACACTAAAATGAATTAACTTGTAAAGGGATAACGGTCAATATCGATTCTGGTGCGAATGGATGGGGTTTTATCGCCCAGTATTTTCTGAAAAATTTGGGTGGCACAACAAAAAAAAAATTGAAGTATGTACGTAGCATTTAAACAGTACTGTAGCGGGACGCGCCCTAGACCCTAGACGAGCGACCTAGCCTGCCACAGCGTAGTCTAGTCGGTAGCTATACGAGCTGGGTTGACTGTTAATAAGATTGACAGATATTGACAATTAGTTTGCTGAGTTAAAGTTTAGTTGATTAATCATAGTGTTAAGTGGTTTGAATACACATTAAAACATATTTCCTTATTTTATTCGAGAGAACCTCACTCAAACTTCTACACTGGCGCCCAACGTGGGGCCTCGAATATAAAAAAATACGTTAACAAGACATTTTGTTGGTTAAAACGCGTTTGTACAGCGTGTTTGCCCGTGTGCCTGAAAATTCCACAGACGACCGGCAATAAGTGAATAAGTGTTCATCCAGAGCTCAACAGCGGTGTTTAACAACAACAGTTCATAGGATATAGAGTTGGTAAAATTTAAATATTCCAAAATTGGAAGATTTCATGTAAGTACGCTACTCTGTTACTACATGTAAATTTTTTACTGATAAGCTATTGAACTGCAAGCAAACGACCACAAACTTTTTCATCATTTTAATATGCCTAAAAAAGGTAGTGCTTCAGTACAAAGTCATGGTGAATCAGGACAAAGTACAGCTATGGCTATTTCAATGACTAACGAACAATTCATGATGTTAATAAATGAAGTGCGCGACGCTGCTAAACAGTCTAATGCTGAACTATTAGAGAATGTTCGCGAACGTGCCGAAACGCCTCAGAACAGTGTACAATCTGCAGGTAATTTCAGTAAATGCACAGCGCGGTTCAATGGTTCGGAGAGCTCAGATGTCGACGCGTTCATAGACAACATTGTAACATTTAAGGACTGTTCGAACGTTTCTAATGAAAACGCGTTACGAGGACTATCAATGCTGTTAGAAGGCATTGCTGCTACCTGGTGGCAAGGTATAAAGAAAACAGTGACGGATTGGCAATGTGCAATTACGTTATTAAAAGATGCACACTCGAGAAAACTTCCGCCGCATCTTATTTTCCGCGAAATATTTTCACGCGAGCAGCATGACAATGAAACGACGGATTTGTTTGTATGCCACATACGCGCACTCATAGCTCAGTTACCTTACGATTTACCTGAAATTCAACAGTTAGACATCATTTATGGTTTGCTGCATAGGAAAGTTCGCAAACGAGTTCCTAGAAGAAATTTTAATAATTTTCACGAGTTGCTCACTCAATCACGTGACATTGAGCAGTCTCTACAGGAAGCGTCGTTTAGAAACGAACAAGGACCCAAAATAGTAAGTAAGAAAAATCATGAGAGCTCTGAGAAAAAACTCAGACCACAATGCAACTTTTGCAAAAATTTTGGGCACGACACAGAAGAGTGTCAAAAATTAATGAAGAAGGAAAGTCATTCACAACCTAGTTCTGCTCAACATGCGAAACAAGATACAACTGTTGGTCCCAAGTTGGTATGCTATGGTTGCGGACAACCAGGTGTCATTAGATCCAAGTGTCCAAATTGTAAAAATCGTGAAAGCACAGAACCTGTACATGTACAATCGTTAGCATTTTACCAACTCACGACTTCAGGATCTGCTCGACCTATGTTGCCACTTAACATTGCTGACGTAGATGGCGTTGGTTTTGCTGACTCTGGTGCTCAAGTAAGCATTGCGGGTTATAAATTATACAAAGTATTACAAGAAGCTGGCCATACATTTACTTCTTCGAGTATTCGGATCTCATATGCAGATGGTAAAGTGAGACAAGAAGATGTGCTTCAAACTGATGTTGAAGTCATGATTAAGCAAAGGAAGGTAACGGTTAAGTTTACTGTATTACCAACATTGACAAATAATCATACATTGTTGGGTATAGATTTCTTAAAAAAGGCAAGAATTGTCTTAAATATACCCGAACGATTTTGGTATTTTTGTGATGAGCCAAAGATAAAGTACGAGTTTTACAATGAGTTTGAAATGCCTACGAATGTGCAAGTATTCGAAATCAGTGAACAAAACTATCTTAGACCAGATGAAGGTGAAACACTTACCTCAATCCAAGGAAGTTCTTTTAATGCATTATTAAAAGAGAATCAAGACTTCTTTGAGCCAGGGGGAGGTCAAACCGATTTTGCAGGGCAAGGCATAAAAACCATTGATGACAATCCAATTGCTGTACCTCCATATCCTTTAAGTAGTCAGGAAAAGTCAGGTTTTTGAGGAAGAATTGGATGGATTACTAAATGCAGAAATAATAGAGGAAGGCGAGTCGCAATGGGCCAATCCTGTCGTTTTGGTACAAAAAAAAGATGGAAAACTTGGGTTATGTATCGATTATCGACAGCTTAATGCGGTAAATGTAAGTGACGGCTACTCCAAGCCTCGTCTTGAGGACATTCTATATACTGTATTAATTCAAGCGGATCAACCATCTCCGTATGTGTCGCGTACCGATGCTAGCAATTACGCACTCGGAGCTGTTCTACTCCAGGAGGAGGGGAACGAGGAAAGACCAATGGCCTACGCTAGTCGTCTTTTCACATCAGCTGAAAAAAACTCCTCCACAGTAGAGCGTGAGGTATTATCAGTCATTTGGAGTGCAGAGAAATTTAGAATTTTTCCAGAAGGTGCCAAAGTAATACAATTGCTACGGACCACCAACCTCTCAAATGGTTGCTTGACATAAAGACACCATCAGGTAGATTAGCCAGATGGGCATTGCGCTTACAAGGTCTTAATATCGAAATCACGTATACACCAGTTGAAATGCCGAAATTATCCCAAGATGATATGCGAAAGAAGCAAATAGACGACGAATACTTACATAAAATTCTAACAGCATTAGAAGGAGACGATTCGATTGGATGAATTCGTTGGTCAGAAAGAGGGTATGTCATGTCTAACGGTGTTTTATACCGCTTTGAACTACTCATCCCACTGAAGGTATTGGCAAATACCATATCTCTGACCTGTACCCGTTCCATAGTAATGAAGATATACCTGATCCTGAGCCTGTGGTACCGAAGAGAAAGCGTGGAAGACCAAAGAACAGGACCCATCCTGAACCACTTCGGAGACCTATTCATGGTCCAGAGGGGGAGAGTGTAGCGGGACGCGCCCTAGACCCTAGACGAGTGACCTAGCCTGCCACAGCGTAGTCCAGTCGGTAGCTATACGAGCTGGGTTGACTGTTAATAAGATTGACAGATATTGACAATTAGTTTGCTGAGTTAAAGTTTAGTTGATTAATCATCGTGTTAAGTGGTTTGAATACACATTAAAACATATTTCCTTATTTTATTCGAGAGAACCTCACTCAAACTTCTACAGTACCTAATAAAAATGTAAAAAAGCCGTGTGCTACTTTCATTATTAAACAGTTGAAGTACCTAGCGGAAGTGCTATTCATCAAAGCGAAGTTGCCTCGACCAATTTAATTTTCATACTAGGTTCTAGAAAGCGCGGTCGTAAGAAAAGAAAGGCTCAACAAAGCGGCGGCCTCAGCTAAGCTCGAAGATAATCTCATCTCCATCAACTGCCTATCTTAGTTCGACATGAGATTTCGCTCAATATGCCTATTCTGCAGATTAGTTTAAGATACTTTCTATGTTGTTAGTGTACTCGCGTGGTGGCTGTAATTCATTAAGCTAATGAATGCCGAAACTTACTTATTATACACGGTGGCTCGTAATAACTAGCAAAAATTGAACTATATACATTTACCGGCAAAATAATCGATCTACTCAAAATATTGATGAAGTTTGCTTATCAATAACTTTGTTAATTTAAGTCCGATTTGATTAATTTTTTTCATCTAGTAGCTAAATTTATAAAGAATGTCACAGAGGATTTAAATTAAAAAAAACTAGGCAAATGTCCATATTATACAGGGTGACACAAAAAGTGCCTTTTTACTCTAACTTTAAAAGTATAGTATATATAGTGGCCAACCTGTTACACTTATTCTTAATTCTTATTTTGTTATCAAGCTACATCCATTCCATACATTTTTTTTATTTGTTACAATAATTTTTTTTGATTAAAGATACAAGGGTTACATTTTACATTTATTTCTATGGTAATAACAAATTGAACAAGGAATGATTTTTTGCACAGCTGGCTATGACACAATTGTTTCGGTCAGAATTAAACTGACAACTGGGTAGCTATTTTTGAAATCGGGGTAGTAGATTATCTCATGAGAAGTGGGCGGAGTTCTCTCGTAACCGAATTTTTGCTATTCTTGAAAACAATGAAAACCACGAAGTATTCACTTCACAGATTTGTAAGAGAACCTGATTCTCATGGTATTTTATAGGAGAAGTATAAGTTCTCCTGAGAAAATTCCCAACCTATAGAACGAATTCTAACCCAACTTATAGAACGTATTGATTAAAAATTAATGTCATCTTGAGAGAAATAAATTGAACTAGGTAAATTGTCAGAATTATATAAATAGGTATTGTAATTTACAGGTATGTATAAAATATTTTGAATATATTTCTTAACATTTGACATTATTATAATAATTGATAGGCAATATCAAGCCAGTTTTAGTGTCATGGACCTTGAAGAAATGTTGCAAGCGGTTGTGGTATTGGGTGACTTGCGCGATGCTGAGGAACAAGCAGATGGAGAACGTCAATTGCTTCAAATGAGACCCATTGTCGTATAGAAATCCATGTCAAATACCTCCGAGTTTCAAAAGAACTAGCAAGGCTATTTAGTTATAAATATTTTCTTGTATAATTTTTGATATGTTGGTTACGATGTATAATAATAATATATATACTTACTTCAAAATTATCTAACATCTCTTTTATTAATATATTTTAGGATGCATATGGTTTCCATTATGTCGTTTTACTATGTTATGCAGTCTATGTCTGTTTTATAATATTCTTATCCAAAAAATTAAGTTTTAAACACAATTAAGAAATGTAAAATTATTCTATTAAAAATTTGCTATTCTGATTAAGAAAATTATAAGTACGTACTTGAAATGAAACAATTACCATTGAGTATAGATTTAATATTTAGAAAAAATAATACAAGATAAAATATTACTTATAATATACTTGAATATTATATACCTATTATAAATTAAAATTCATTAAACCAATTACTCCACAAGAAAAATATACTTAGCACCTTAAATTTGTATAAAACAATAAAGACTTGAAACAATTTTTAGAAAATATGCAATAAAACTCTCGACGGAGCTCTTATGCGAGCAGTTGTCAAGCCAAAGAGTTATGATCCTGGCATCTCTGTTAATTAAAAAGAAAGAACAAAAGGAGATTATTATTAGTTCTTTTTTCCTGCCAGATACCCTCGTGCCAAAGAGGTGTGATTGGTTTGACAGGCGTTTTCGGTCCCACCGGAACAAAGCTTTCACAACCTTGAATTCTTCCATTCTAGGCAACATTATAACTTTTTGAAGAACCGCTGAATAGCTTACATCATCCTCTTCTCTTTTAGAATCAGCGTCGATCTGATACGTTTCTGTTGCAGTTCTATATTGTTTTTATGTTTTGCATATTGTTGGCAGAATTCACCCTCAGCAAATACTATCTTCTGTGTGATCATGAGTTTTTAACTTGGCAAATTCTTCGCACTCTTCATGGCCCAAGCGCATAAAAGATATATTCACTTCTGTAAGTACTTTACTAGCTTACACTTTTATGATGTCGATGATATTATATTATTTAGTTAAAAAGTAGTAGTGAAGCTTGCCACGCTTTTACCTCAAAAGTAATAATGTTAATAATGTACAGCGATTCACAGAATAATACACACATTTTCATGATACTAAGTAAGATTAGTAAGATTAGTACCATGCACATTTTTAGCATAGATTAGAGAGATTTTGTAGGTTATAACCCTAAATATATTTATTTAGGTTATGTGCCATGGACCATGGACAGAAATAATAATAAACAGCTGATAAATTCCCGATTTTGATTGGCTAGATCTCGAAAGTCGTGACGAAAAGTTCATATCACGTTCCCATCCAGCTACGTTAAAGAATAGCGATTTAGCAACAAGAGAAATGGAAGTGAACTTCCGGGGAAGTGATCTCATATTTTCTCATGAGACCTGCCAAGTTCTCTCGAACTCAAGAATAGCCACCCTGTTAATTTACAATTTGTCACATTTGAGCGCGTTTATCATTAATTTAAAACATACGATTAGTTTAAAGAATATGAATCTTTCTGCAACCGACTCTGCGAGAGCCGTTGTTTTGGTGCAGGATGCTAGGTAGGTTAAAAAATTCTCTCACAAAGTTACTATTATTTCTAATCAACGATTGAATTTTTACTGCCCCATAAAAATAAACCTTGTTGTTAAGCATTCTAGTAATTTTGTTATATCGCATTGCAAACTGCTCTGTAGTTCTCCACATTCTTCACATTTTTAAGTTTCGTATTAGGTTCCTTTATGTTATATTAAAACTCTTGCTATATTAAAACTTTCTATATAGTATGTGCAAAGTATTTTCAGCTTTAAACGGGCTGCTTCTGATAACTTAAGCGAAGAAGAAAAATAGATATAGATCCAAAACACTCAATGGGGTCAATACATCCATATGAGGGTTTAAAACAGAGCCATGCTTGTGACATTTCTCATAGCTGATTTGTAGAGTTTCGTACCTTTCGCACTATTCTGCCCCAATCGGGCACTCAACACTTTCGGCTTTCAGTCACGAAACAGAAAAATAACATCTGGAGACCGTATACAAGGTATAGCCAACAAAAGAAATATGTCGCGCAAAACTGAACGATCAATACCCCAAGAGGCCGCTGTACGCGCCCAACAGACAAATCTCTACACCTCCTCGAACCATCAGTAGCTGCCTTTGTTAGATTAGAAAAGCTACATAATGAAATACATTTAAAGGAATACGTTATTTTGTCAAAAAAAATATTATTCCTTTTCAATTGTAGCGTAATATGATCTGTTATCTGTTTATCCACAACATCTAACGTCTTCTAAAGCGGAGTTTATCATGATGGCTTTTACTTACTGTTGCGGAAACTTGGATGAACGGAATCGACCATAAAAAGCGAAAGGTCTAAGGGCATCCATAAAACCGATGCTACAAGATTGAAATATTATAGCAGGTCTTTCTTAAAAACTAATAATATCGTAATAGTCTCGTTATGATGACATACAATTGTTATTGTATGTATCGAGCATTTATTAGAAAATAGTGTTATCTATCATGATGTACAGGATCATCACGTATATTTTTAATCCCCCTTTAACTCCCTTGTTTTTAATTTTAGTCACCGAAGTCATATTTTTCGCAAAAATCTTATTTTTTTCATTTTCCGGTGAAACGGTCAAAGTTACAGAAAAACTGTTAATTCTAAAAGTAATTTTGAAGGGCATCCATTTTTCTCTAAAAAAGGTCCTTCGCAAAAAGTGCTACGATACATTTTAAAAATTTATTGACAAAAAATTGATAAAATACTTAGTTTTGTATCTTTTTAATTACTTACTAAAATGGATATAGAAATTATTTCAAAATTGTGATAAATGTTTAGCTTTGTATATAGATCATAAAACTTCTGTATATTATGTTGGATACGACTTGTCGGAATAGAAAAGTTGATCCAAATATTGTTTACATGCTTCATTACCTCGGTAGGGTCTTGTCGAAATGTTGGCAATTTTTGTTCATTTAATTCACTACACTCAAATCCAATTAAATAATTAAATATGTGCTTTCTTATCAATTTTCTCCGTCCATCTTCATTAATATTCATAAATTTTAATAAATATTACACTACACTCATTGACAAAGACATTTTTTAATGCCAAACGTAAACTAACCTCAAAAATGCAACGCAACAACCCACTACGCTACAAACATAGACTAATATATGTGTAACGCAATGAAAATAATCAAGAATAGTAAAAATTCAAAGTTAAAAGGGGATTCAAAATATACGTAAAGCTGTCCATTATGTTTACATAAGGAGGTTATCATATGTAATTGCTTATTGATATACCTATATTTTGATTATCTACTATGACGAGTATCCCTCTTCAGTATCCACTAGCGGTAAATATAAATATTTACCACTAGATTTTACCACTATAAGACACAATTTATTTCTGGCCCTCTAGTGTTGACGACATAATCAATATGGCCGCCAAAGTTTTGTGAGACATTGACTATATTCATATTACTAATTAACTTTAAGTAGCATCACACTTTACTTTGGATGTTTATTGTACTAAAAGTACTTGACTCGTTTATCAATAAATCATTTTTTTTTCAAATATGTGATAGTCATTTCTTTAGGGAACACATTTTTCTCATAATATATCAATTACAAACTAATGAAGCGCTCTTTATGTAACTTAAACTATGTTCTAATGTATACTTATGCCTATTCTGTGCCTATGTGGCCTTGACAATAGTCACGCATTAATACTGAAATCGCGGCATGCTCTGATACCATTTATTGCTCATTATACGAAATTTTCTTTTGATACCACCGAAAACTTTTAACAATGCCGGGAGAAATTATTATTATTAGGAAATCTACCACGGTATACTTTCAACAAACGGTCTATATTCACACTGTATCGAGCGTCGTTCGTGGAAATCCCTCGTTTAAGCTTCTGTGAACTTACGAGCTACACGCTAGATAGCGTTGGAATGTACACTTCAAATTTCATTGTTCGACCGGAGTTTGCTGCTCTATTTATGCTGCTCTAGTTATTGTTGCGGCGGTGTAGAGGGTGGAAGTTGGGAATTTTTCAGCCCCAGCGGAAATCTAGATTGCCTATTTCTTCTTTTTCATTTGTTAGCGTACCAAAAATAACAAAGAGTATGTGGGCTACAATACAGTATTCCAATAATGTAGTTACATATATTTAAGTGAAGTATATTTTCTATTTTAACTCCTTTATGGAACTATTAAGCAAATTGATTAGAATATACGCCTTTGTAAGCCTCGTTATAATTAATATTTTGAATTATCTACTTTCGACAATGCTTTGTTGTTCGGCGACATAAAAAGATGGAATAAGCGAATTTTTTTACTCTGAAATTTTCTTATAGAATTGTGTAGGTTTTGAGGTTAGATAATATATGTACCAAAAAATGTTCCTCGGAAGGTCGTTAACATTGTGGAAAATCACTCGTCACACTCTCTTGATAAAGAAGAATTTGACCTTCTAAACAAGGGTTTAAAGCTTTGCTGTAGCCCCTTCTGATGAGATTTTGGATGATGTCGTGGCAGGGATTGAAAATTCAATTCAATATCTGCCTGATTCATCCAAGGGTCTTCAGAGTGGCTTGCAGGAACCAAATTTCTAAAAATATAATGAATAACGTAGACAATATAAAGTCATGCTCAAGGAATCCTAGAAAGATTACCAAAAGATTGCGCGAGAAAGATTGTTTTTATTTAAAGGCAGATAAAGGTAATATGGTTGATATTTTAGATAAAGAGGACTATTATGAACGGGTAAACAACCTAATTAGTAATGGTCCTTATAATGAACTTACTAGAAACCCTTTACCAAGAATGACCACTGAAATAAAAAATGTCCTCAAACTTATCAAAATGGTTGACTAAGGAATTTGAAAATTTGCACAGCCTAGTTTTTCAGTTAAAAATTCGAATGATTTCAAAGGTCAAGAATATTCAATTGCAAGAGGGTGAAATTTTGATTTCCTTTGATGTTTGTTCATTATTTCCTAGTGTACCAATTCCACAGACCTTGGACTATCTTGAGGATTTACTCGAATTAAACAACTATAGAAAAGAAGTAATAGAAGAATATATAAACCTTACAAAACTTTGCATGAAACAAAATTGCTTCTGTTTCAATGACAAGCTCTATGAACAACATGAAGGAATACCGCAATGGGTAACTGTTTATCGCCTTTCATTGCTAATGTCTTCATGAGTCGATTTGAAACTGAAGCAAAAGAAGAATTCGAGTATTTTCCTGGGATTTCGCTGAGGTATGTGGACGACATTTTTGCCGTGTTTGACACTAAGATTGCCGATGTAGAAAACTTCATTTCCAAATTAAATAGTCGTTTCACTTCTGTAAAATTTACATATGAACTAGGAAATAATGGAAAACTTCCATTTTTAGATGTATTAGTAATTAAAAATAGTGACAATAGGTCAGAATTTGATATATATATATATATATATATATATATATATATATATATATATATATATATATATATATATATATATATATATATATATATATATATATATATTTGTGAAAAGTAATCTTGGGTTTGTAGCATTTCATTACATAGAAATAAGCAAATAGACGAATAAGAAAGAAAACACACTTACCAGTGCTATGTCTGGACACACATACGGAAATTAATCACTATACATACGAAAACGAACCACTTAGAAGTTGCACAAGTTCTTTCACCTTTCTTGAGGATCTTCAGAGCAGTATACGATTTATTTCATTGATCATTCATACTTGAATTTAAATTACCAATACACCAACACTTGCAGTGACGTTTTATGACATTAGTTTTTGACGGAACTCATTCTTAGAATACACAAACCTAGTCTACTATTTATATTTGTTCTATTTGAACATATTATATATAAAAGCATTAGGCATACAGTTATCCAGAAGATGTTAAACTTTAAAATGCATAAAATCTTTTTGACGTGACGTTTTATGACATTTAACGTCACTGCAAGTGTTGGTGTATTGGTAATTTAAATTCAAGTATGAATGATCAATGAAATAAATCGTATACTGCTCTGAAGATCCTCAAGAAAGGTGAAAGAACTTGTACAACTTCTAAGTGGTTCGTTTTCGTATGTATAGTGATTCATTTCCGTATGTGTGTCCAGACATAGCACTGGTAAGTGTGTTTTCTTTCTTATTCGTCTATTTGCTTATTTCTATGTAATGAAATGCTACAAACCCAAGATTACTTTTCACAAAATAAATATGAATAGCAAAGAATTTCAAAGCTAATATATATATATATATATATATATATATATATATATATATATATATATATATATATATATATATATATATATATATATATATAGAAAAGATACCAGTACGATCAGATATATCCCTAATGACTCTCACCACTGCTATCAACATAAAATGGCAAGTTTTAACTTTCTTGTCCATCGTTTACTAAGTTTCCCTCTCAGTAATGAGAGGTTTGAAAAAGTATTAATTAAAGATATAGCTGTGAGTAATGGTTATCCTAGAGATATAGTTGAAAAACTAATTAGGAAGCGTAAATTTAAGGACACACTTCGTAATTCTACGACCTTTCAAAAGGATATAGAGACTCCATAATATGTATCCATCCCGTACGAACCCCGGTTTACTCATGGTTTGAGTAAAGTCTTCAAAAACGTGGGTATAACAGCGATTCATTCGTCGAGTAATAAATTACAACAACTTCTAGACAATCCAAAGGATAAAATTGTTCCAAATGAAAGGTCTGGGATTTACGAAATTAGTTGTAATGATTGTGATCGAAAATATGTTGGACAAACGAGACGATCAATTAACACCAGATTTAAAGAGCATATCTCATCTAATATGGAAGCTCATCTAAAATATGGAAGAACTGATAAGTCTAGTGTTGCACAACATGCTTTTGAAAACAATCATAGAATAGATATTAGTAATTTAAGATTAGTTAGAAATGTGACCAATAATAGACAGTTGGATGCATTTGAGAGCAAAGAAATTGTAAAATGTAAAAGTAGTATGAATAGCGACAGGGGACCTATACCGTACAGCCCGCTTTACGCGTTGCTTAGAAATTAATCATTGAAGCGTGACTAATGATTTCACCATAAATAGTATAAATAGGGTAGATTTTTAGTTTAAAATTAGTTTTTAATCGTCTCCGGATGATGCCAACTTGGTTGGAGAAATGCGCGTCGAGCGAAGTAAAAGTGTTTTGGTGTTTGTGGAAACTACTCCGAATGTTATAGTTACATCAAAGGTTCCAGCCCTATCCAGTAGATGTGAACAACGTAAAATATCGTTGCTCACACGATTTTAATAACACTAATACTGTCAAATTATTATATCAATCATTTCTCAGGTCAAAATTTGAGTACCTCTCCATTATTTGGTATTCATATTACAATGTACATACTGATAATTTAGAAAATAATAATTTGTTTCAATTTGTCATTCTAACATTTGTTATATTCGATTCTTCTCATAGATGAGACCCGGTGGTTACAAAATGAGCCTTAAACAAAGATCACTTAGAATCAGTTTTATTGCAAGATGCCTCTAACGGAAAGTGATAAGCAGTATCTGCTCTTAGAGAGATAGATTGGCGTCGTAAACCACTTGCGAGATCCAACAATAGGTTTATGTTATTGATTGTGGCTATCATTTATCATGATATCCCGTTTCTGAACCAGACAAATCCAAACAATTTCTTATCCGATGAAAGACGCATGAAACCGTCACCGTCGATACAATGACTTTAAAACAATACCCTGATTGTTAGAGTAAAAAGTATTTCTCTGATATATTTCAGCTTTCATGTGAATAGAAACATTTAAGTAAATTCTTCAGGCGACTGCCCATTATTTCAACAAAACTGTTCATTTATTATACTTACTTTATAATGTACTGTAGTTAAAATATGTATAATTTCTTCTAATTTTGACATGTAGGGTGCATGATATCGATTGTTATAAATATTTCTTTGATATCATGTACCCCACGCTTTTCTACAATAAAATCATTTTTGTCAATCACTTTATTCTTGTTTTAAACTTAGTAAAAAGCATTTAATAATATTGAGTTAAACATTATTTTTTATTTTTTACTTCAGTTTCCCTTTAAAGTTTTTAAAGTTTTTCCAATTATGGCGAATGTGCCAATGTGAGAAAATGTTTGTTATACCCTGGTTTTTGATGACCCTGGTGAGGACACTAGGAAAAAGTTGTCTAATTATTATATTGTCATCGGTCATTGATAAGTGTGCATTGATTCAGTTCAATGTGACGTTTTGAGGTCGGTGACAACCTTGTTCAAAGATTCCGTTTCCAGATCACTTTATTCTTATTTTAACCGCAGTAAAAACCATTAAATATATTTATTGAGTTAAAAATTGTTTTTATTTTTTACTTCGGTTTCCCTTTAAAGCGTGTTTGTAAAGTTTTTAAATTGTGGCGAATGCGCCAATGTGAGGCAATTCTGTTATATCCTGGTTTTTGAAGATCCTGGTGAGGACACTAGGACAAAGTTGTCAAATTATTATATTGTCATTTTAACCCTACTAAAACCATTAAATATATTTATTGAGTTAAAAAATATTTTTTATTTTTTACTTCGGTTTCCTTTTAAAGCGTGTTTTTAAGTTTTTTTAATTGTGGCGATTGCGCCAATGTGAGAAATTTTTTGTTATATCCTGGTTTTTCATGATCCTCGTGAAGACACTAGGAAAAAGTTGTCTAATTATTATATTGTCATCGGTCATTGATAAGTGTGCAATGATTCAGTTCAATGTGACGTTTTGAGGTCGGTGACAACCTTGTTCAAAGATTCCGTTTCCAGATCACTTTATTCTTATTTTATCATCTGTCAAGGTTTATAAACGTATAAAGAAGGCTGGCATCGACTTAAAATATGACAATAATTATATAATAAATTGATTGTATTCTAAGTAGTAATAGTAGTACAATATCGTAATTATTTCTTACATTTCAGTGCATTTTTTTAGAACAGATTTTATTGAAGTCGGTTATGTTTTTCTGTTAAAAATATTTTATTACTCTTAGTTCTCTCAAGAGGCGGTAGGGCAACTGATGAGTGATATTCATTTTAGTTTAATTACAAGTGGGATTTCCGAAATTGATAATAAATTGGGGATAGTGATGTATAGTGGATGCCTATAGCATTACCAATACCCTATTGAAAATTGATACTTTGGTAAATTAATACTTTCCAGTGACCCTAAAATAGGGAGAGGTCACGTTAATTATACTTAGGACCCTTTGAGTTGGACGGTAGTCCAGCTCGTATATATTTACTATATATTGTGTTTAAGCTCATGATATAAGGACTGCGAAAGATAGAATGCAGCAAATGGAAGACATGAGATGCGAGGAACTAAAACAGAAACACATCACCTTACAACATTTTTTTTAGTAACTAAATACTTATAAGGCATTTCATTTTCAAAAAATTCAGACGAATTAAGGAAGATTACGTATTTAACAACTCGTTAAACTTTGAATACATTTTATCGGTTAGTATTCGATAAATTAATTCGTTTTTTTGTCGTTCATTATAATATGAGGTCTAAATCGGGTTTCTTGTATCTAAGTCTGGTTTTTCTGTAATACCTATACAAATTAAGTGAGTCGATGTAAATTTTTCCTTTTAAGAAACATTCCTTTACATTGTGAAATACAGCTTGAAATAATATCATTATGGCCTTGCATACTCGCATAGATATAATTTTCAGTTCCAACAAATTTCAAATTCTTTTGATTTTTACGACCGACGATACCGATGCGAGGCCTGGACCATCTATAATGAACAACTTTCATGCAAGTGCACCAGTTCTGCATCATCCTAGCACCTGCTTGAAGTTACGATGGGAGAGCAACGTCATAGATGCTTTTATGGGTACTTGAATTCGTCAAATCGTAAACAACAATGTACTTTATATGCCAGCAGCCCTAGGGATATTTAGGTTTAGAATTACATTGTCTTATTCATAGAATTCTTCAACAATTGTATGATTCATGACCTACAAATACAAGTACAGTTAATATACTAAACATTTAAAAAAAAATATTTGTGAGCAAGGCTGCAAAAAGTGCAAATCACTGGTATATTTTCTAACTTCAGATCCAACTCACTAAGTGTTCCCCAAGGTATCATACTAGGTCCGTTGTTATTTTCTATTTACACCGCTGATTTCCATAGAAGCCTAATTATTAGTTCTGTCTATCAATTCTGCTCATAAGGAATATAAAGCAGCAATAGATAATATTAATAGATATAAACCATCGGACATAAAAAGTAACGCACCTAGATTGTGTCCCAAATTTCGATGTCCAATAACTTTTAAACCAGCCTATTGATTTTGATAATTTTTTTTTGTTTGAAAAGGCAATTCTTGCGGATGACTATTTTGTAATTGGCTTTCCATAAAAATGTATTTTTTAATATGTACAGCCTTTAAAAACCGATTATGATTTTGACACGAAATTTGAATGTCGCTGTGGAGTGAAATTTTATTTGTATTGAATTCTTAGGTTGGTCACGGTGTTTACCATTCTTTTTTCAATATTCTCTTTTTTAAATCACCTCTCTAGCCCATTCAGCAACGAAGATGCGACATTTTAGATGAAACGGTGTTATTAAGTTTGATATTTAACAACTATGCAATGGTAACGGTTAACACTGAAACGTCAAAAGATTCAGTTGAAATTCTCATAAAAAAAAATCAGTTAACGTTCTAAAAGAAAATGCCAGTGCAAATTAGTCCAATTCAAGTAGCTAGAATTGTGGCTTTGGTAGAAGATGGAAGGAGTCAAAGATATGCAGCTCGTATTGTTGGTCTACCAGAAACAACTGTCCGAAGAGCGATCCAGCGCTACCGAGAAACGGGCCAATACAGCAGACGTCCAGGTTCGGGTAGTTCCAGGATTATGCAAAATATTGACGATCGATTTATTGGTCTGCAAATATCGAGAAGTTCCTATCAAACAGCTGTGATCACAAACCGAAATTTAAGAAACGCACGAGGAGCAGTTGTGTCAGATCGAACAATTTGTCGGAGATTCAGGAATCTCGGTTTTATCGCAAGAAGACCTGCTATTGGAATGCGATTACTTCGACGACATCGAGTGGCTCGTTTGGATTTTGCTCGAATTCATCTTGTTTGGAATGAGTTGCAATGGTCTCAAGTTTTATTCACTAATCAAGATTCATGTTCAGATCAGTAGACGGGCGTCGGAGGGTTTGGAGAAGGCGTGGGGAAAAATACGAGGATGGTATGTTCAGTGAAAGGGATAGTTTTGGCGGTGGTTCACTAATGGTATGGGGTGGAATTACCAGCGATGCCCGTACAGAATTATT
Source organism: Tetropium fuscum (assembly GCA_964058915.1). NCBI lineage: Eukaryota > Metazoa > Arthropoda > Insecta > Coleoptera > Cerambycidae > Tetropium > Tetropium fuscum. The sequence goes on from CAXKVY010001713.1 coordinate 19,514, forward strand.
TGTGTTTCCACCACGGCAATCTCTATATGCAGTTAGATACATAGAGATCTTGAATGAACATGTTGTCCCATTTGCATCTTACATTGGCGAAGAATTCCTCTTAATGCAAGATAATGCACGACCGCATACAGCAGTGATAATACCACAATTTTTAAACGATGTCGGAATTAATCGTATGCCGTGGCCCGCTAAAAGCCTTGATATGAATCCCATTGAGCATTTATGGGATGAATTGAGACAACGTGTTAGTAGACGCAACCCAGAGAATCTGAATGAATTGAGGATTGCTCTTACAGAAGAATGGTACAATATCCCTTAAATCACTATCACAAATTTGATTGAAAGCATGCCTAGGCGTATAGAAGCTGTTATAGCAGCCAGAGGAGGAATACTCGTTATTAGTTAGTTTATTTTTCAGTTATTTTTTAAGTTTATTGTTTTAATCATTAATAATTACAGTCGTTTTACTAAAACGTCGAATAATTCTTTGTTTGTTATTTCTTTTTGATGTTTTTTGTACTTGTAAGTAACAATTATTTCAGCGTCCGTACTCGAAAACGCTAAACATTTCTTAAACGATGAACTTTTTAGACATTTTCAGCTCCACGGCCTCCTTGTTGAATATCAAACTTAATAACACCGTTTCATCTAAAATGTCGCATCTACGTTGCTGAAGGGGCCAGAGAGGTGATTCAAAAGAAAAATATTGAAAAAAGAATGGTAAACACCGTGCCAACCTAAGAATTCAATACAAATAAAATTTCACAGTTTTTAAAGGCTGTACATATTAAAAAATACGTTTTTTATGGAAAGCCAATTACAAAATAGTCATCCGCAAGAATCGCCATTTCAAACAAAAAAAAGATTATCGAAATCGATAGGCTGTTTTAAAAGTTATGAACATCAAATTTGGGACAAAATCTAGGTGCGCCACTTTTTATGTCCGTCAGTGTAGATATAGAGGAATATTTTTAAAAAAATATTGCTATTTTCAAATGCACATAAACTTATCATAAATGAGAAGAAAACAGGGATGTTGCTGTTTGGAGGGAATAGAATGAAAATATGTGAAAATTCTGATTTTGAATTTGGAGTAAATTTCAAGTAAAAAAACCGTACTCGAAAAAAAATTCTGTCGTAAATCCAAGTTTAAACTAAAATATTTTAGTTGAGTATGTCATTAGTCATTGTAAAGCGTTGCAGCAATATGTACATTTACATTCAGGACAATATTTTAGGCCTTCTTTCATACACTTGAATTTTTTGCTACTGCAATTTTTGTCCCTGCAAAAAAATCGTTATGTGTTGTAAATACTGGTTCCCAGTATCCGATTTGGAATGTCCATCCATGTTTTCCAGAACCAACATCATCATTCGAAATATTACTTGAATACCCGCTGATTTGTTTGCTGGTCCTTTGCAGATGCAAATCATTTAGGCCTTTAGGTGATGTATATCTTTGTCCTTATTTCTATCAGATCCACATTTAGGGCAAGAGCTTATAGTTCAATGCAAAATCTACAAAATCATGTCTCCAGATTTGTCGTTATTCTAATGGATAAAATTTTACCTAAATGAACGGATGAGTGCATGCAAAAACTTTTTATTTTTAATTTCCATTCTAACAAAATTAAAACTAGAATATAACATAAAGGTACAGTGCCGTTCAATTGAAAGTAAACGACTCTTATGAGAAATTTTGATAATTTTCCCATTGTGAAGCAGGCTTTTGTAAACAGATCACATTCAAAATTATTTTAGGTTGAAGTATCTGTCAGTTATAGGGTGACAGCATTTTATATACAGTATTTATTAAGGAAAATCTATATGGTAAGGACGCCTCTTGTAAAAAAATCCATTAAATTAACAAACTGAGAACTTAAATTACTATGAATTAATATTTGGTCCAAGCACCATTCAAGTTTATAACTTTTTGAAGCCTATTTCTCATAGACAATATTAGTGTCCTGGCCAATATTTTCTCAGGCATTTTCAATCGCCAATCACCACAGTTCTTCTACGTTCGCTGGTCGGAAATTTCTGCTATACATGTCTTTTTCCATTTGTGCCCATACATTTTCTATCGGATTTAAATCCGGCGACTTAGAGGGCCAAGGCAGAGTGTTAATATAGTTTGTATTCAGCCATTCAGTAACAACTCGTGATTTGTGAATAGAGGAATTATCCTGAAATATAAATTTAATTGAAATATGGAAAAAGGAAAGAGGAAATAAAAATATTTTCCTGCTGGAAAGTGAAGTTTTCGAGATATAAAATGGAAACGGTAGGTTACATAACATATTCTAAAATGCGAGCGTAGCTTTGACCAGTAAGACGCTCTCTGATTCTCCAAGTAACACCTGCTCCATGCCCACACGTTGATGGAGAAGCGACCACTACGAGCTGTAGGATTTATATAGCGCTCTTCATATCGGGAATTTCTTGGGCGGTATACACGCACAGAGCCGTCATAGCAGGATTGAAAAACTTTTTCGTCTGAAAAAATTGTGTTGTCCCAAAAGTCCTGTGGCACACCGACAAATTGGTTGGCAAAGTTTAACCTCTGCTCCTTATGCCGTGGCAACAGAGCAACTTTATTTGCAGCCGAAAAATTCTTCAGCTCAGATGCTCTGATACGTCGTCTTGCGGTTTCCACCGAAGCAGGAAAATTTGTTAAGAAGCAGGCTGTATCAAAAGGATTCTGTCGGAGGTCAAGGACGAGTTCGTCTTTCTCCATAGTACTGAATTTCTGACGGCCCCCTCTATGGACGTACTCAACAGTTTCTTCGGCATTCCATTGTTGCTTAATTTTGCAAATGCAACCTTTACTCACATTCAAAGTATCTGCAACTGCTTGCATTGACCATCCGTTCTGCAGTAACATCACAGCTCTCATTTTTTGCGGTTCAGTTCAGCGCGGCATAATAATAATTATAATAATTATAAGGAAAACTACAAAATATAGAATAATTATTAGTAAACTGACAAATAAAATTGTCAATCAAGTTTTATTACTTGAAAGCCTGTTTCACTTAATTAAAAACAGAATGGTTTCGGACAAAATTTCTATCAGCAAAGTTCAGATTCATGTTCAGCGACCCAAAAAACATCAAGGGTGATAAAATTACGACTATGGCAAAACTTTCTATTTGTTTTTCCTTTTCCTAATATACTAGTCTATTAGTGAGCAAGAAAATGTTTAATGCTCATGAGAACAAGAATCATATAAATAAATGCTAAAGTACCTCAATGTTATCTATGCTTTTAGTGTGTAAATAGAAGCCTACCGATTCACCGTTTGTTCGCCATTTCACTTTTCTTCATCTTCTGCCCATTAACATCTAGCAATACCTGGGTAACAAGTAACAAAGATAATATAGACTATAGATAGTCAACTATGATGGTAAAAAGAAGCTATAAAATAATTTACATTTATATTACGGGAAAGGATAGTTCTTCTGTTTTGATTAATTAAAAAAATCGTTTATTAAAAAGAGGTTATGTCGTATGTGGTGATATCTCAAATAATTAAATTACAGATCTCTACTAGGGACTAATTTGTGTATTAGAGATTTATCTCAAAACCCATTAGATGGCGATACCTTATATGCTTTTGTAATTAAATAATTATGGCATAGTCGCACTTACCCCAAAAATGCTCTTACCCCACCTTACCTTACAGAGAACGGTATTTACGCAACAATCGGATTTACAATTTGCGAATATGTCTTTTTCCGCTTGCCGTAGTCAATTATTCTCTCCGCAAACGGAACCGGCTCCTCCGCCACCAAGAGTGCCAGTGACTGAGCGCGCACGCGTCCCTATTACACCACGGATCCCGTCTTCTAGTCCTCCGTCAGTGCGGTGTAAGCACAGGTCGACAACGGCCTCATCACAGTGGCGCGCTACAACTTAGCTCGCCTTGTGGCGGCACGCCACGCCATCTGGAGGCTGCGTCGGACCGGCTCTCAACCTTGTGACAACGCCACGGACACGGACTCGTATGTACCACACTCTTCCATCTGCACCTTGCTTCGCTGGACTTTGCCCTATGGAATGCACTCTCCGAATTTATTCTCTGCTCTCTCCCTACGAGCTTTTCCGCATTGGTTTAGCGTCGCATGTAGAACTGACATATTTTATTAGGGTTTAAATGGTAGATTCAATGTTAATTTGCGTTCATACCTTTGGTAGAGCAATGCAAATCTTGCTACCGCATTTGATCGATACACGTACGTCTCGTGGAACGAGAGGAAAGATAGGAAGACATATTCATTAGCCCTATTTATTTAATCGATGTTTATAAACTTGCTAAATATGTAGATAAAGATAAATGTTCTCGAGGTCATTTTGGCTTCTCTATATTTAGAAATTGATGCAATTTTAAGAAACCAAATTTGGAAATAGGTAGAAAATTCAGTGGAGTTGAAATATAAAATAACTGTATCTACTATGGGAGTAATAGCAGCATTCTCGAGCAGCTTCAGTCGCTGTATGTTTTTTAAATATTTATGCGCCATGCAATCGTTGCGTATATTGAAATGGTTAGTTGCTACAACCCCTCAACTTTCAGTGCTCTATCTGTGACCTTAATAATTTGATTACTTGACTCAAATATGTATTATATATTCTCAAATAGGTTAAATTATTATCTTCATGAGTTTTTAATTTCATTAAACTGTACTGTTGTTTTGTCTACAATAATATTTCAATTACTCACACCGAACATATGAATGTCTTAAGTAATCTTCTAATAATTGGTGTCTGTAAATCGACAGACTCTGGAGTCAGTCAATCAATGAAGTCATTGTCTTCAGCGCTCTCCCCCTTGATCCCCCAAATTGCAAATTACAATACCCCTCTGTCTGCTTAATTCAATGTTATTGCTATGTCGTTTTATTACTAATTACTAAAAAAAAAATTACAAGAGATCATTTACAGAATTTTTTTCGTGATTTTTGGCGTGACTTAGGTACGTAACTTTGCTGATAATCAAAAGTATTTATATTATTTAACGTTTCGGTCCCTTTTTTGGGCCTTTTTCAAAAGAGTCATATTTGACATAGGCAAAAATGACAGTTTTATGAGAGCTTTTTTGTAGAGAATTTAATTTCCTAAGTAAAGCCAAAGTAAAGCCAAAGTTGTTTCCGAGATAAATTCAATTAATCATAAGAAAACTATAAATGTCACTATTTTATAGAAATATTTGTACTTTTTAATGAAAATACATCTAATACATACAAAATACATGAAAATACATACAAATTTCTAGAAATTCCAAAAACAACCTCGACAATAAATTTTATCATCTTACGAATATATTGATTAATATAATAACATATACTGCGGTGTCGAAATAGTGTGCAGTGATTCATCACCGGCGTATGGACGGCTCAGGGAGATGAGGGGCGAAGGGAGCAAAATTCCATAGGCGTATCATTTTAGAGGGGGCAGAATAAAAAAAATTAAATAAAATATCCAAGTTATTAACATTGTTTTTAAGTGTACTTGTGATGGTTTTTTGCATTATCTTAAGAAAAATACTGTTATTAGATGGTTCTAAAAATGTGTGATATGTATACTCTATAAGTTTTCTTTATCAAGTTCATTCATAAAATAATAATTTTTAGTATTATTCATATAACACTAATAAGTATTACTTGCATTAATTATAAGTAAACTAAATTAGTAATATTTAGTTTAAAAAAACTTTATAATTCAGGGCGATTTGTAGTTAATTAAAACCGAGATTAAAACAGTTAATGCTTACCCAGCCAAAGAGAGATATTCAAAACAGATCTTGTAGAATTTTGCCGTTTGTAGTTTGTAGGGACGTAGGAGTAGCAAGCTACACTCAAGTGGCCCCTATGAATCGCTATATATCCCTATATGTCCCTATATATGACTATATATCACTATATATCACTATATATCACTATATATCACTATATATCACTATATATCACTATATATCACTATATATCACTATATATCACTATATATATATCACTATATATCACTATAAATCACTATACATAACTATACATCACTATATATCACTATATATCACTATATATCACTATGTAATTTGTTCAGAACGAAAGAATCAGGTTATCGTACTATTCCACATTATTCACTGCCACTCTCTCTATCACTACCACTGGAACTGCTATCGGCGCTATCGCCGAGACGGATTATAAGAGGTTCTACCAAAGTTTCCTGCCTTGTATCTACACTGCGCAACTTATTTAACGCACAACCAAAAAGTTAACTCAAATTTGACGTTATGTATTTTCGACAATTTTTGTTCGTTTTGGTCGATTTTTTTTCAAATTGTAGGTTTTTCTCTTAGGAATATCACTGTCTTAGTTGTTTTGGTAAAACGAATGATTTTGATATTATACCAGGTGCTATAAAAATGTTATGTTTTTTTCCGAAATTTCAAAACGTCCTGTGGGCTATACAAGTTATTGCAAGTTATTGCAACTATAGCCAATTTAAAGCCTCATGTTTTTTCTACATTTTCTTTTTTTATTCATTTGTTTATCTCTGTTACTTCATAAAATATCCAATTTTTGAGTTGCCGTGATTTTTATTAAATTTATTAACTTTCTTTTTTGTCAAGTGCTCATTATTTATTACTCATTATACTGGTTCAATGCCTCATTTTGCGTTCTGTTTTCCTTGATATCTTATAATTTATTGAGAGATGCAAGGTGTTTTAGAAGAGAAAAAGGTCTTAAAAGGACAAAAACTCAAAAAACATACCTAGAAAAATGGATTGCTTTAATCAATAAAACAACGAATAACAGGAAACAAAACAAAAGTAAATAGAGAATTAGTATCTGGTGTTTCCACCCCTTCCGCGAATGACCTCCCACAATCTTTGGATATTCCTAACTACTAACTACACGACACTAAGACAGTGATATTCCTAAGAGAAAAACCTACAATTTGAAAAAAAAATCGACCAAATCGAACAAAAATTGTCGAAAATACATAACGTCAAATTTGAGTTAACTTTTTGGTTGTGTGTTAAATAAGTTGCGCAGTGTAGTTCCCACATTCGTTGTTCGTCTTTTCTTACGTGCATAATGCAGCACTTAGTCCAAGATTCCGCAGTGACTCTGCTAATGGCATTATTTAACAATAATTTTACTTCTCCTAGCTTAAAAGTGCGATTATTTCTTGCTACATCGGTTTTTATGGGTTCCTCATCTCTAATTGCACGAAACACACTATTCACACAGACTTTTGTCAACGAAGCGCATATATCAACTGCCTCAGTTTTAATGGTTTCAGAATACCGTTCCAATATTCCTTCGTATACATTTTTGATGATTTGCAGTTCTCCTCCTGTCAAATTCGGTCGTTTACGATTGGAATTATTGGTTTTAGAACCACTACTACTCGCATTCGTCGCTTCCATCGCATAAAAACACTAAACACTCCCGTATAACACAATATTACACAATATACGTATACACAATATTATAATTATAATTCATATTAACACAACACAATATTATAATTAATTTATATCGCGATTCAACCGTGCATAACACATAAAGAAATGCCACTGTCGCGCCAAAACATGCATGAAACAGCGCATGCGTCAATATAATCCCGCGTCTCCCTCTGACCGATGAAATTTCATTTAATTTAGAACCGCCTAAAACTCACCAATGAGAGCGGTAGACCCGCTTACTAATGAGTTCTGCCCACCATTTGTATAGAGTGTACATAAATTTGAACACTAAGAAATTCTGTGATCCATTGCAAATAGGCAGACCGTTCAATTGTGATGGTGGTGTGAAATTATGTATGAGTCACTCAACACTATTTCGAAACCGTGGTATAGACGCCATTAAAATGTACTTCAAATCTCTTGTTTGGCCGTTCGGCAGTCTTTGTCAATTGCCGATACCTTCATTATATAGATTATTAGTTTGAGATTAAGTCTTGCGAGTGTAGTTTACTCTATTCATCGTATTCTTTTGTTGTATTTACATTTTTAATTGTTGGATTTGAACCTTTTGACGATTGTCGATTTAATAATTTAAAAAATGAGAGAAGAAATAGGAAAAAAGCCTACAATAATGTACTTGGTTTTGAAATGAATATGTTAACGACTCATCATCATTGAATTTCAACTATATATGTAATTTTTTTTATTAATATTTTAAACTTATGTGAAGCTCAAAGTGGTATTAGTTATAATATATTGTTTAGTATTTTAAACCCTGCAATTGCAAAACAAGGAAGAAGAAGCTTTGATTGCATATGTTTATGTTTATTATACGATATTGTTAATGATAAACGAAATTTTAAAACCTATTACTATCCTGCAAAAAAGACCTACTTAACTTAAATCCAATTACATGGGCCCAAGTCCTCTGAACAATATTCCTTAAAATTAGCCAATTTAGATTGTTTATTACCTTGTTGTAAAATGTGTTAATCCTTTTTTATGTACTTCCACAAAACTTGTCACTTTCGGTTACACTTGTACGCGAACTAATGAACTGCTGCTGGGCTCTGGTGGTGGTGTCATCTAGCGGGATATCGCTGCTCTACCTCTGGAATGCTGACTGCCTTCGCTGGTCTCTATTCTGTGCCTTGGGATTTATCTGTTTCCTGTTATTTGTTTTCTGTTCTTGTTTTTATATTAACTGCAATTTTCCTTCACTGGGCTGGGACGCTACCAAGCTTCCCCCTTTTATATTCGTAAAATCGATGAAAAAAACTTATATGTGCAGTTTTACTGCTTCAAGACCATATGTACCAGCATTACTGCTTACTTACCGTGTGTTGTCATTGAACTCCACCGAAATGTCTGGACTGATTTTTATGATCATTAAGTTGATTCGAGAAAAGGTTTTCAGCTTCACAATTTGATCCGATAGGAAATGTTTTTTCAATTATTTTAAATATCTTTAAATTAGGTTTATAATCGGTGCATTCGCCATTCTTCTGGTATATCTTATGAGTTCCCCGGTATATCTTCGGAATCCAAGGTCCTATTCAAATAAAACTAAAATGGGACCCACATGAAAATACCCCCTTTCCAACAAAAAAACAATTTTTAAAATTGATTCATAAATGACGAAGTTCTGAGGTAACAAACATAACAAAAAAAACATAGTCGAATTGAGAACCTTCTCCTTTTTCGGAATCGGTTAAAAACGGGACAGATTATGTCCACAGATTTTAGTCTAGTCTACCGTAGGATAGTGGCGCAGCCAGAAAATTCATTTGAGGGAAAATTCATACATAAAAATGGCACACAAAAATGGAAATTTTTCTCAAGTTTAATATTTCATAATTTCTCATCTACTGATTGCCACAAACTTTCTTTATTTTGAAGAATGATTCTTTCAGATTCTCACACAGGTCCTAACACTTTTATTAATTAAATATTTATAATTGATGTTTATAATTGAGGCTAAAATTATAATATCTGTTATTCAGGAATTTTAAAATGCACGGTGTTTTATTCGGTACTTGAGATAATCTCAAAATACTCTCGATGTCTAGAGCGGAATCCGTATTAAATTTGTTTTTTTTAATCACTTCTCTATCTTCTTTTGTTTAGAAACTACTCATGTTCAAGCAAAGTAAAGTAAAATGCATATTAACAAAAATCATATTCTGTTTTGTCTAAGATAGCCATGAACATGGCAAGTAACAAACTACACATCTTTGTAAAATATCGAGAACATATTACGAGATTATATAATTCCATTTGCAGCATTTATATGGAATGATTTCATACCAATTGATGCATGACTGCTCAATTTCACACTACTCATATCGTAAGTAAATATCTTGAAGAAGTTGGCATAAAGCGAATGATTTGGCCAGCAAAAAGTCCCGATATGAATCCAATACAAAATATTCGGGGTTAATTGGGGCGAAGAATTAGATCTCGTAATATGGTGGCCGACACTTGGATAGTTTATCAGAGACACTTATGGAGGAGGGGAATAATATTCCACGAATCACTATTTAAAATTTCATCAAAAGCATGACAGGAAGAATAGGCTCTTTAATCAGAGCACGATGAGGTAACACACGCTACTAATATTTTTGTCTGTTCAAAAAGTCCAGACTGCGTTTTATATAACTTCGATTTTATGGTAGTAATTGTAAAATGTATTCTAATACCAAAAAAATGTGTACAACAACAAACAAAGTACGATATGGAGGTGTATCAAAAAACAAAATGTAATCTGAATTCTGGTTAAAATGCCAAAGGTATTTTGAGCTTATCCCAAGAGTCGAATAAATCTACAGGATTTTTAAAGTTCCTAAATATAACGGTCACTATTATCTCTCCCTGTATCAATTATAAATTTTTGACCAAGAAAAATATGAGGGTCTGGATGATGATCTCAAAGTATCATCCTTCAAAATAAAAGAAGCTTCGTGGTAATCATTTAGTCTAACAAATAATTGGAGATGGAGGAAGTAAGGACTACACGTAAGGAGGATATGCCATTTTTCTTCACAAATATCTTCTTCACATATCACAAATACCTTTTAAGATAACTACCACATAAACATTATAATTATCCCCCACCCCTATAAACGCCATAAATATGGTTTCCTTTCATCAAAGTCTATGTGTTCACTGTATCGTAATCCAACATGGGCTTTAACCCATACAAGGGTAATTTCTGTGTCTTATTTGCGTTATGGACTTCTTTACCCTGTAAATGTAAGGATTTAGGTACTTGATGTCTGAGAGTGTGACGGTGTTTTATTCCATTAAGTGTAGATATGGAATGAAATCCGACAGGATGCTGATACTTTTAGTAGTAGCTTCTTCAATAGACGCTTAATGCTATGTAAGTCCTTAAAGAGACCATATAAATCCGATTCCACAGCTTACTTATAAACCTTGCATGCAAACTGTACTTGATCGACAACTACTGAAATACGCGGTACTATTTGCTGCCTTTTGAATGATATCCTCTTATTTATACAAGAAGTTTGTTTCACTCATAGTTTTGGATACGCAAATTTGTTCGTGAACACCATGTATAATATTGAAACAGTTTCTTAATTCATTATAGAACAGTATGAATTGAGTATATAACAAAGTAAAACCAAGTTATCCTCATCAAACATGTATATTCCCCTTCATACCTTTCAACGAGCAAGCTTACACAATGGATGATTTTATCGCAACAGCGAGTGTGTATACCTTAAAAATATCATGCTGATGACTAATTTATATATGCTTGGCTTTTAGTGTTTACCATAATTAGCAGAACAAATACTATGCAAAATATAATAAATGAATGCTATTCTTTAAAAAAGTTTTTGTTTGCCCAAAAATAGTGATGGCTTTGTCAAAAATTGTGTTGTATATGCAGGGTGGTTAAGAATTACAAAATTTTAAAATTTGGTAAGAGTAAACTTTGTGTTTTTTGATCACCCCGTATAAAAACATAATTGTGGCAAAATCAACAGTTTTTTATACGTGGTGATAGACCTGTGGTTCTATAACCTTCACTTCACTAGATGATAGCTGTGAGCAAGTTTTGCAAAGGTTTACCTTGCATATATCACAGATAATTTCTTTTTTTGGATTTGCAGGTAATATGGTTTTACACTTGTAACATTTATCCATGTTGATCCCTCTTTACGTAAGTTCACTATACCATTGCCATAACCTTTTTTACAGTTATTTTACTAGGATATGCTAACAGTTTTTGCCACATATAGAATCTCTCTCCACCAAAAAGTACAACCTTTAGTCTTCAACCGAATTTTAAGATTTTGTAGTTTTTAACAACCTCTTATAATAAACATAATTTTTGTCAACATTACTTTAGGCAAGCAAAAACTTTTATAAATAATAGCGTTTTCCTGAAAACTAAACATTTTTTGAGATTTTGTAATTTGTGACCACCCCGTATAAAAATATGATTTTTGTCAACGTCATTATTATTTTTGGGGCTAGAAAAATTAACGGAATTACTTATAAACAATAACATTTTGTCGACAATGTAAAATTTTATACTTGGTGATCAAAAAGTACAAACTTTACTCTTACCGAATTTTAAGATTTTGTAATTTTTGACCACCCCGTATAATAAACATAATTTTTGTCGACATTACTTTAGGCAAGCAAAAACTTTTATAAATAATAGCGTTTTCCCGAAATCTAAATTTTTTTTGAGATTTTGTAATTTGTGATCACCCCGTATAAAAAATATAATATGATTTTTGTCGACGTCATTACTATTTTTGGGCAAATTATTTATAAACTTTTATAAATAATAGCGTTTTCCCGAAAACTAAACATTTTTTGAGATTTTGTAATTTGTGACCACCCAACAACACCTCTAATACAAGGACAAAGTGCTGCCTCGTGACGTCACCATCCGGAGGCCTACGAGATACTTATGTTATTACGGGCTTTATGTAGTTATTTAGGTAGGTATGTCTGAAATCGTTTTAATGTAGTTTTGGAGATCAATAAAAACATCAAACTAAACAAAGATATTACGGCATAAATCTATCGGAGTCTATGAAAAACACAGGTAAAGAATAATTTAAATGGTTAACTGTTAACTGTTTCGAAATACAGTCAAGATTACATGTGTCTAATTGTTAGAGTCTAGATGGTTAATTGTTTTACGAAAACTGAAAAGCAATTCGTGATTAATTTTAAACACAGGAGCAATATGAACAACTTCTTTAAAATTTGAACAAATGCTAGTGAAACGCTAACGAATCGTTATTATTTATTGCAGCTCCTACAACATTACCACATTTATAATCTAAATATCGATCAATGTGAATTTCATCTATTAGTAAACTAACATATTTGTCTTGGTCTTTTAAACAATTAAAGATTTTTTGTGCATATGTTAAAAAAGTTTTCTTCTCATCAATTGGATCAGTTAGAACTGATCCAATTGAGAATCATTACAGACTCCTTTGATTGTTTCGGGATGGGGCAAAATTATAGGTCCACGATTTCGTAATTATCTATATGCATGAGGACTAATTGTATATAAAATTGAACAAAAAACCATAGTGGTAGTGGAATATCTATAACGTTCTTTTGATAATGTTGCAATTTAAGTTGATCAGAAATAAATTCAATTCCTTGTGAAATATTTTCGTCCTCTATTTTTAAGTTTTTAAGTACATTGGACATACAGTTCAAAACATGGTTAAGCTTTGACATTCTGTATGTATGTCTGAAAATGTATTTCATGTAATTCTGTAAGTTTTTCGTCTTTGCTTTTTCGATACGATATTTTTTTTGACAAGTATTTGGGACAGTTCGGAAATTTACTTGGTACGCTAGTTTCTTTTAATAGGGGTAAAACTAAAATAACTGAAACGATCTCACCAGTTTTGTATCCTGTTGGGAAATTTTGTAAATAAAATCTTCCTTTTCAAAGTGGCACTCACACACTCGGGAATTGTCACGCGGCACAAAATTGGAACGTGGAATTGAAGAGATTTTCTGCCATACTCTTCGTCTCTGGGAAAACGAAACACCCGAAATTTTCTACTGGTATCGCAATTTCTTGTACAACCGGGAACACAACACTTTTGGGGTATTATGATATAATACCGCAACAAATAAACCGTTAAAAAAAACCAAGAATCGATTAGGAACTAGGCAAGCGCGCGTGTAATAACAATAATATCCCCTCTAGAGCTGTTTTTGTTGGCGCGTGGCGGACTAAAACCCAAAACAAAACATCGTTAACGGGGTTGCCAAATTACAATTGACACGAGAGTTGTTAGTTGCTTGCTTCTTAATGACTTTTTCCGGCCAATTTGATTTGCTAATTGACTAATGAGAAAGCTACTTTATTTTGTTTACATTCTAATTTGTTTACATTCTAAATACAGTACAACATATAGGCAGAGAAGCGTCGCACTAGAACACATTCTGGCATCGCCGCTTCGACCGACGTAGGCAAGCCTGTTGAATTAGCTTAGAGAGTATATTAGCCTCCATCTGGTTTAAGCCCCCAGAGCGTGACGTCACCATGATATTTAAAGTAAGCACTTTGTACTTATTAGAGGGGTTATTGGACCACCCCGTATAAAAAATATGATTTTTATTGACGTCATTACTATTTTTGTGGCAAGTAAAATTAATGGAATTACTACCTATACTTGAACAGCTTTGATATTACAGGTAAAACTAATATTGGTAAGATTAATAATTGTTAAACACTAGCGGCCAAGTGACCCAGGCAGCTTTCACGATCGGGAATGATGCAATGAATGCTGACAGGCGGCCGGCGGCTCGGTGACACAGTCCCTAAATGTTTATAAACATTAATGCCAGCCTATATGATTTCTATTTTCATACTAGCATTCTCTGTAACTGAATGAACCATATAACCCAAACATATACATAGATAACAACACAGCTAGGTCGTCTCCAACAGGATGTGACCATGTCGAGGTCGCTCGCATTCACGAAGAGGCTTCCCATATACGCAACCAGTAGTATTTTCTATACTAAAACACAGACTCATTTGATCTTCGTCATGTAGACATTTCCCGTTGTTTCATTTGTTTTCGTTTAATGTAAATCCCCATGCTTATCATTTTTATCAAAGTTACGGCTATAAATGACAGCTGAAAAGTGTACATCAGCCGTTAATAACGTCCTCACTTTATAAATTAATTTAATCAGCTGCGTATGAAATATGCCGAGGTGAAATTTACTGTCTGGAATATAAATTATTACCATTTTAGCTTGCAGCAGGCTGAAGCTATGTATATAGTAAATACAATTTATGATATCTTTATATTTACTATAGAATTTAATTGTCTTGGTGAATAACGAGGATAGGATAGTTCATATGTTTTTATTAATGGCGTTCCTCTTCGAGAGTCATTAGCCTGCCTACTATATTATATTTAAGATTTCTTGCAGTAATTAATCAAAATTAGAAGAAAAAGGAAACAGCAAAATGAACTTATATTAATTATCCGAACGTGCACGTTCAAAAACAGGTGGAAGTTGTTCCTGAAAATGATTAATTACGTATATTTTAGAAACAATTACGCTATTACAATAATAGAACGTGTAAGGACCCACTGTGTAATTTTTTAACAAACGGCGCGACAGTGGGGCCAAGATTCAAAAGTAACCACGTCTGTCATCATATCGAATAACGCAGTAAAGTGGATTTTTGTCGATTTTGAGACATCTGTAAAATCAGATTCTTTAGGTAACTTTTTACATTCTTTTTAGAGAATAGGGCTGCTAAAAAAATAACTTTGTCGGTGGATAATTCTCTACCCAAAATAAAAATTGAGCAGTCTTTAGATTCCCGGCAAAAGGTATTCGGAATATCGGCAGAAGAAATAACCATTACATATTTTGAAACTGGACATTCATATATTATGCTATTGATTAATGTCAAATAGAAAGGAACTAAGGCAATCACGGGTTTTTATTGCAGTAATCAATCAATAGGTTATAAATGAAGAAAAAACCGCGGATTGTTATTAAATTAGAGGGTGGAAATTGAAGATAAGAATAGGGGTGAAAAATCACCCCTTCTGTTCTTTCAGTATATCTCGTAAACAACGCAAAATTTCGATATATCTCTTATGAAACTTTTTGTAGAGAGTCAAATTTCCCATCGGAATAGTATTTTCTGAATATTAAAAAAAAATTTTTTCATGCCGAAACAGTCGAAACAAACAAACAAAAAAGCAAAGAAAAACGAAAATTTCGATTTTTTGATTTTTCACCTGCATTTTTTTTGGGCTTAGATAGGTATAGGCATTGCATATAATAAAAAAAGTAGATTAAATTTCCTTTAAAATGGTGGGAAGAAATAAATCTGATGTAAATGCTAGATGAACTTGTTGGTGTTGTTGGTCAATTCCTCTACATCTGTCGACTATGTATCTGCGCGTTTCTCTTCGTTCTAGTTGTCTTTGTTGATTTCGTTCATCTCGTGCCTCTTGCGATTGTGATTCACGTAACTCTGCCATGCTCACACGCACATCTGTTTTGTCTTCTTGGATTTGTTCGCCGATCATCGACGACTCAAATTGGCCCCATTGCGTCTTTTTGGAATTGTTGACTGTACATAGAACATATAAATAAATGAAGTTAAAATACATAAACTATATAATATTGTATAATATTTGTGTACGTTTGTAAATCTTGGCTGACACCGTCTCCAAAAATAACAATAATTGTATATTATTAGCCTCATAAATTGATTGTATTCAAAGTAACCATGAATAACGTAATTATTTTTTACTTTTTACAATTATTGCAAAGCTCTTTGCTTTGAAGTAGTTAAAATATTATTTCACTTTTTCTTTAAATTTGTAAATATAGGTATAGTCTTGAGGTCGTTTTTTGTCTTTTTTTGAAATTATTTTTTTTTATGATTAAGTTGATCCGAAAATGGTTTTCAGTTGAACAATTTCATCCGATAGAAAATATTTCTCTAAGCAATTTAAATATCTGTCAACTACGGGTGGGACCGGCGCATTCGCCATTTGCTCTGATATATTTGGTGATTTTCCAGGTATACCTTCGGAATCCAAGGTCCAATGCCAATAAAATTAAAATGGGACCCACTTGGAAATACTCCCTTCCGAACATAAAAAGAATCGTCAAAATTAACTCATAATAGGGGGGAGTAATCGCGTAACAAACATACAAAAACATGCAGACAGATTGAGTGAGAACCTCCTCCTTCCTTAAAGTCGGTTTAAAATTAAAAAAATTACATAATATTTGAGTTTTTCAGAAAATGGCCAGTTTGATTTACATAAGAATATTTTTTTTAGATACCTTAGACATCTCGTTCTCCGACTGAACGTATATATTATTCTCCGTGACCTCTACAACAAATCTGTCTAGGTCACACACACACACACACATACATATATATATATATATATATATATATATATATATATATATATATATATATATATATATATATATATATATATATATATATATATATATATATATATATATATATATATATATATATATATATATATATATATATATATATATATATATATATATATATATATATATATATATATATATATAATACGTGCCCAGTAGAGGAGAAGGTGAAAATATGGAATACCATTTTGTTTATTAGACATATCTTCCTACCAAATAGGTAAAGCAAACTATAACTTGGTGAGGCTACACCTAAAACAGTTGACAAGTGTCCTTAATCAAATATAACCTATACGTCATACTTTTCGAGAAAAAAATTGGCAGAGAAAATGTCATATCTACTTTCGAAGGAAAAGGGTGCAAATATGGAATACCTTAAAAAATTAATAAACTAATCCCCAAGCTAATTTTTTTATTAATAAAAACTAAAAATACAAAACTTCTGCATAGACTACTTGCACTAGTAACATACTTATTCATCTTCCTCCGCACCTGCGTATTTATTATATGCATACATGGAGCACAAGAGGCACTGGGCCCATAACTCACCCCCTTGGGTTATTGAAAAAAGTTCGCCTCAAAAAATGCATACTACGTCGCTGTCGTCAGGGTTGCAACGTCGTGGAGTATTGTCCATATCGTCGTCTGAATCATCTGCTAGGTCCAAATCGTGTTCCATATTTCCATAGAATGCTAGTATTCCATATTTCCAACAACCCACGTGATCAATATTTTAGGTTATATCTCGTTACAGAAATTAAATTATAGACAAGTAGTTATGGCTTCCAAAGAAGCAATTCATATATAGCAACACACTCGTAAGGCATTCAATAAAAATACACAACAAAAAAATTTATACGTTAATGACATGTCTTACGTTTTTCTCGAACTTACGACCTCTCAGGTTACTGCATTTTTCATTATGAGCAATTCTGTAGATTCAAATTCTGTAGATGTTAATACTTGCTGTCTTCTTTTGTCACTGATAACACTTAATAACTCTTTACCATTGAAAATTATTATGGTGATAAATATTCTACGTATTGAAATTGAAAACAATATTAATGAAAATGGCAACATATAATTTATTATACTGGATTACCCATCTAATAGACCTATTTACATCTTCATTGAAAATAAATTACGGGAAGTTCTTACATTAATTTTCGACCAAAGCCAGTATTTATAGTAATTAGTTTTACTTCCGTAAAGCAATGAAATGGCGGTAATTTATTATTATCGATTTAGGTTGTAACATCTACATAGTTCATTCTCGATATAGATTTACTGACCTATGTCACACGACATTTTATTTGCTCGCTATTGATTTGCGATTATACATTGATATACCGATTATAATACTCCCTTCTATACTTCCATCTAGCAATGTGTTTGTTTCATGATACCGTCTAATATATTTAAACTGCTATAATGACAATAATAATATAATTCTTCACTTTGTAGGTAAACTGTGATCTTTTTAACGTAAACGACCTCGTTTCATAATGGTTTCTCATAATTGACGTTATTGTAACTTGCAGTAATAATGTTCGTCACTTTATACATGCTTCTAAATGTCCAGTGTGTGAAAATAATATGGAAGACATGAAATATATTCCCATTATACCTAATGTACTTTGCAAAAATTGTGTAGACGTATATTGTTTAGAAATATAATATTTTCACCAATATTTTATACATAACTAGCGTACCCAACAGACGTGTTTGAACGTTGTATATCCAAAAATTATACATTTTCAAAAAATAAGCTATAAATTGTTTAACACTCGGAGTAGTATCCACAAACACCAAAACACTTTCACTTTTTTAACCTTTAGGATAAAATTGTTAGGATAAAATTGTGTAAAAAGGATAAAATTTTTCCAAATGAAAGGTCTGGGATTTACGAAATTAGTTGTAATGATTGTGATCGAAAATATGTTGGACAAACGAGACGATCAACACCAGATTTAAAGAGCACATGGCTCATCTAAAATATGGAAGAACAGATAAGTCTAGTGTTGCACAACATGCTTTTGACAACAATCATAGAATAGATATTAGTAATTTAAGATTAGTTAGAAATGTGACCAATAATAGACAGTTGGATGCATTTGAGAGCATAGAAATTGTAAAATGTAAAAGTAGTATGAATAACGACAAGGGACCTATACCGTATAGCCCGCTTTACGCGATGCTTACCGATCATTGAAGCGTGATTAGTCACGCGTAAATTTAACGGTGATATCATTAGTGACGTCACCATGAAAATAGTATAGATATGGTGGATTTTGTAGTTTAAGATTAGTTTTAATCGTCTCCGGATGATGCCAACTTGGTTGGCGAAACGCGCGTTGAGCGAAGTGAAAGTGTTTTGGTGTTTGTGGAAACTACTCCGAGTGTTATAGTTATATCAAAGGTTCCAGCCCTGTTGTTAAGATAATGTTGAGTACTTTAATAACGTATAAGTAAGATGACTTTTGCCGTAAAATGCGTCCTTAGTGGTCAACATTGAGGAAAACTTTAAAAAAACAATTTTCCTTTTTTTTGGGGAAATTATGCACATCTTTGAACATATTTATGTATCCTAGAAACTATTTGGTTTATTGAGAACAATTATTGTCTTAATTTTTTGCAAATGTAGTCTACTTAAAAAATCTACATAGTAACGTTTGACGTAACACAGGTCCCTAGTGAAAAAACTGAAAAAAGTCCGAAAATTTAATTGTTTTTCAAGTATTTAACAATGATCCGGAAGGCTTCCGATGTGGAAAAATTGGATTTGTCATTACCACTTCAAAAATTAGAACTATTACATTTGAATCAAGGCAACACCCCTTGGTATGATTTCGGGATTGGGATGATGATATAGATATACTATAACTTGAAACTGTCTTAAAAAAATTTTAATCTTAATATTAACCAGAATATAATTTCGTTTATCTCAATGCCATTTCGCTGGGTTAAAATTATAATGTTCTTCTATGTTACAAAAACACAAACCTGAGAAAATCGGTTTTAAAGTTTGAGCATCTCAGATGAGTGAAATCTTGACATTTCTAGAACTTCAATTATTATTTATTTTAAAGACTGTTTTAAGCAAGTTTTAAAAATCTATTAAAATTATTTCTTTTGTTTCAAATAAACTAGCTACTTAATTTTCAAAAATCACATAGAAACTTGTTTAACTATTGAAAAATGAAAAATAATAAAATGAAACAGAACATTGTGATTGCAGCTTTATTCCAAAAAATAGACGAATATGCTTTAAATTATAACCAAATATACTAATTTTAGTATAAACTTACACTAAAAAATATTATTTTACTTAACCTTGCACATATTAATCTGCATAATTATTATTTTTTAGCTCCTTTTTTACGTAGAGGTCTCTTTAAATCAGTTTTTTTTGTTAACATCTAAAGTTGCACGAAAAATAGTAACGTAATACTCCCGGTCTTGCTGGCATAAAAAGTAGCATTGATTTTATTGATTCTCTCTTAGCTGCAGGAAGATCAGGTTTCGCAATAATAGTTTCAGAGCCTGGAAAGATATCCAGCGACTCTTGATCAGTAGTTCGTCTAGTGCGTTTTATAGGAATTTCTTTAAATGATTCCTCCTCATGGTATATTTTATATTCAATTTTTAGGAAAATCTTTTTATTTTTAAGGAGGTAAATTTTGTATAAAGCACCTCATTATAATTATATACGTTAGACAGAGACTGGTAGTAAAAAAAGTCAGACCCTTTTAGTTGGAATATTTTGTAAGGCTTTTTGGAATTTACAAAGCACGCAAGAGAGGAACTGGAGAAATATACTCAATTTTCTTAAGAAACCTTTCAATGAACTGCATCAATTTCCTGGACACACGAGTGATCAGAAGTGGAATATTTTGTAGTAATTTCAGGATTTTCAGGATTCCTTGTTGTTTTAAAAATGACCAATTGTGTACCACATGACTGAGTTCCTGTTTTCAGGAACGCAGCTATCATTCCATAGCGTCAATTCTATTAGTTGAGGATGATCTGACACAACTTGCTTTAAAATTTTGACTATCGCACCAGCAATGTCAATACCTTTTCTTCCCATCACACTCTCAGACCATAATGTACAATAGGTTATTTTTGGACATGTGTGCAGTTAGTTTATAAGCTGACATTTTGGTTTTATAATAAAAACTAGAAATGTCTGCCTGTGGGCAAGAAAGTACATTTTGCAGGTCAAAACACAGTCCAGCTTTCTTACTTTGTCTAAAACACTTTGTGGAGTAGTTTCCACAAACACCAAAACACTTCGCTCGACGCGCGTTTCGCCAACCAAGTTGGCATCATCCGGAGACGATTAAAACTAATGTTAAACTACAAAATCTACCATATTTATACTATTTTCATGGTGACGTCACTAACGATATCACCGTGAAATTTACGCGTGACTAATCACGCTTCAATGATCGGTTGCTAAGCAACGCGTAAAGCGGGCTATACAGTATAGGTCCCTTATCGCTATTCATACTACTTTTACATTTTACAATTTCTATGCTCTCAAATGCATCCAACTGTCTATTATTGGTCACTCACATTTCTAACTAATCTTAAATTACTAATATCTATTCTATGATTGTTGTCAAAAGCATGTTGTGCAACACTAGACTTATCTGTTCTTCCATATTTTAGATGAGCCATATGCTCTTTAAATCTCGTGTTAATTGATCGTCTCGTTTGTCCAACATATTTTCGATCACAGTCATTACAACTAATTTCGTAAATCCCAGATCTGTCATTTGGAACAATTTTATCCTTTGGATTGTCTAAAAGTTGTTGTAAGTTATTACTCGACGAATGAATCACTGTTATACCCACGTTTTTGAAGACCTTACTCAAACCACGAGTAAACCGGGGTTCGTACGGGATGGATACATATTTTGGAGTCTCTATATCCTTTTGAAAGGTCGTAGAATTACGAAGTGTCTCCTTAAATTTACGCTTCCTAATTAGTTTTTCAACTATATCTCTAGGATAACCATTACTCACAGCTATATCTTATCTAATTAATACTTTTTCTTTTTCAAAGCTCTCATTACTGAAAGGGAAACTTAGTAAAGGATGGACAAGAAAATTAAAACTTGCCATTTTATGTTGATAGCAGTGGAGAGAGTCATCAGGGATATATCTGATCGTACTGGTATCTTTTCTATATATATATATATATATATATATATATATATATATATATATATATATATATATATATATATATATATATATATATATATATATATCAAATTCTAACCTATTGTAACTATTTTTAAATACTAATACATCTAAAAATGGAAGTTTTCCATTATTTCCTAGTTCATATGTAAACTTTACAGAAGTGAAACGACTATTTAATTTGGAAATTAAGTTTTCTACATCCGCAATCTTAGTATCAAACACGCCAAAAATGTCATACCTCAGCCAAATCCTAGCAAAATACTCGAATTATTCTTTTGCTTCAGTTTCAAATCGACTCATGAAGACATTAGCAATGAAAGGCGATAAACAGTTACTCATTGCGGTTCCTTCATGTTGTTCATAGCACTTGTCATTGAAACGGAAGCAATTTTGTTTCATACAAAGTTTTGTAAGGTTTATATATTCTTCTATTACTTCCTTTCTGTAGTTGTTTAATTCGAGTAAATCCTCAAGATAGTCCAAGGTCTGTGGAATTGGTACACTCGGAAATAATGAACAAACATCAAAAGGAATCAAAATTTCTCCCTCTTGCAATTAAATATTCTTGACCTTATCAATGAAATCATTCGAATTTTTAACTGAGAAACTAGGCTGTGCAATGGGCAAACTTTCAAATTCCTTAGTCAACCATTTTGATAAGTGGTAAGTCGGAGATCCAATAGACGATACTATTGGACGCACTTCCCTGGCTTATGAATTTTTGGTAGACAATACAATCTAGGTACAGTAGGGTTAGATACACGTAACTTATTCTTAACAGGTGGGGTAATAATTCTTGATAAAGGGTTTCTAGTAAGTTCTTTATAAGGACCATTACTAATTTGGTTGTTTACCCGATCATAATAGTCCTCTTTATCTAAAATAACAACCTTATTACCTTTATCTGCTTTTAAATAAAAACAATCTTTCTCGCGCAATCTTTTGATAGTCTTTCTAGGATTCTTTGAGCATGACTTTCTATTGTCTACGTTATTCATTATATTTTTAGAAATTTGGTTCCTGCAAGCCACTTTGACGAGACCCTTGGATGAATCAGGCAGATATTGAATTGAACTTTCAATCCCTGCTACGACATCATCCAAAATCTCATCAGAAGGGGCTACGGCAAAGCCCTTTAGAAGTTCTTTTAAGCCCTTGTTTAGAAGTTCAAGTTCTTCTTTATCAAAAGAGTGTGACGAGTGATTTTCCACAACGTTAACGACCTTCCGAGGAACATTTTTTGGTACATTAGTAGTAAATTTTTAAAAATTTTTATTTTGTGAACACATTTCTTTGATAAATTTCGCGTTGATTGATAAAAACATGTTCCTCTGAAATTCGCACCATTATTCATAATCTAAATTATTTAACTTAAAAGTAAGCTTCTTGTAAAGATCATATGCTTGTATTTCAAGCATACTCCGTTTACTGTACATATAATTGATTTCTAAATCCAGCCATTTTTGTTTTGCAAATAAAGCAACCTTATTTGAAATATTCGACAATTTGGAATTTTAACTTGAATGAGACTCGGAAAAACAGAATGACGTTTACAGGATTTTAGAAACCAAATATCAGAACCTTGTGTCGTCAATTTTAAAAAAATATTTAATCGTCTTCTTCTTTTTTGAATTTTTTTCCTTCTTGCCCTTTCTTCTCCTTTCTGGACCATAAAGCTCACAACTAGACACAATAAGCATTTTCTTGGCTTGCTTATTCAAAAAGTAATAATCATTATACACTTTTTATTCCTGTCGTCCTTGCTTGGTCGTCCTGCGTGATTTTATTGGCGCATTCTAAAAAGCATTCATCACATTTTTTTCTGAGTTTGATAAATTTGGCTGGCACAGTCTTGTTCCTTGCTGATAAGTATTCTTAACCACATTCTCTTTTTCGCTTTCAGACGTTAGATTTCCAATTATCTGGATTTCTTTTACGCTTTCTTGTTAATATTTTATCCGCGACTAAAAATTAAAAGCTGTCATATAAAATTTTTACCAAAAATTTTCATTTAGGTACCCTTTGCATCCATTGCTAAATTTAGATTTTTATTCAGGCCACTTGTACTTGGTTCAGAAATTTTTTCTGAGGTCTGGTTAGAGTTTTCATCATCGTCAAAAAACAAACAAGCACCTACCTGTTGTATTGTGTGTCAAATTTGAATTCAGATTCAATCCACTGATATTTGGATCCACATATAAACTATCGGACATAAAAAGTGGCGCACCTAGATTTTGTCCCAAATTTGATGTTCAATAACTTTTAAACCAGCCTTTCGATTTTGATATTTTTTTTTGTTTGAAAGGGCGATTCTTGCGGATGACTATTTTGTAATTGTCTTTTCATAAAAAATGTATTTTTTATGGAAGATGCGACATTTTAGATGAAACGGTGTTATTAAGTTTGATATTTAACAAGAAGGCTATGGTAACGGTTAACCCTGAAACATCAAAAGATTCAGTTGAAATTCTCGTGAAAAAAAATAATTTCAGTTAACGTTCTAAAAGAAAATGCCAGTCCAATTCAAGTAGCTAGAG
The DNA here is from genome assembly GCA_964058915.1 of Tetropium fuscum. NCBI lineage: Eukaryota > Metazoa > Arthropoda > Insecta > Coleoptera > Cerambycidae > Tetropium > Tetropium fuscum. The sequence continues at coordinate 44,213 of CAXKVY010001713.1, forward strand.
TTGTGGCTTTGGTAGAAGATGGAAGGAGTCAAAGATATGCAGCTCGTATTGTTGGTCTACCAGAAACAACTGTACGAAGAGCGATCCATCGCTACCGAGAAACGGGCCAATACAGCAGACGTCCAGGTTCGGGTAGTTCCAGGATTATGCAAAATATTGACGATCGATTTATTGGTCTGCAAATATTGAGGAATCCCTATCAAACAGCTGTGATCACAAACCGAAATTTAAGAAACGCACGAGGAACAGTTGTGTCAGATCGAACAATTAGTCGGAGATTCAGGAGTCTCAGTCTCATGTTCAGTGAAAGGGAGAGTTTTGGCGGTGGTTCACTATTGGTATAGGGTGGAATTACCAGCGATACCCGTACAGAATTGTTTGTGTTTCCACCACGGCAATCTCTAAATGCAGTTAGATACATAGAGATCTTGAATGAACATGTTGTCCCATTTGCACCTTACATTGGCGAAGAATTCCTCTTAATGCAAGATAATGCACGACCGCATACAGCAGTGATGATAACACAATTTTTAAACGATGTCGGAATTAATCGTATGCCGTGGCCCGCTAAAAGCCCTGATATGATTCCCATTGAGCATTTATGGAATGAATTGGGACAACGTGTTAGTAGACGCAACCCAGAGAATCTGAACGAATTGAGGATTGCTCTTACAGAAGAATGGGACAATATCCCTCAAATCACTATCACAAATTTGATTGAAAGCATACCTAGGCGTATGGAAGCTGTTATAGCAGCCAGAGGAGGAAATACTCGTTATTAGTTGATTTATTGTTCACTTATTTTTTAAGTTTATTGTTTTAATCATTAATAATTGCAGTCGTTTTACTAAAATGTCGATTAATTCTTTGTTTGTTATTTCTTTTTGATGTTGTTTGTACTTGTAAGTAACAATTATTTCAGCGTCCGTAATCGAAAACGTTAAACATTTCTTAAACGATGAACTTTTTAGACATTTTCAGCTCCTCCTTCACGGCCTCCTTGTTGAATATCAAACTTAAAAACACCGTTTCATCTAAAATGTCGCATCTTCGTTGCTGAAGGGGCTAGAGAGGTGATTCAAAAAAGAAAATATTGAAAAAAGAATGGTAAACACCGTGAACAACCTAAGAATTCAATACAAATAAAATTTCACTCCACAGCGACAATCAAATTTCGTTTCTAAATCATAATCGGTTTTTAAAGGCTGTACATATTAAAAATACATTTTTATGGAAAGCCAATTACAAAATAGTCATCCGCAAGAATCGCTCTTTCAAACAAAAAAAAAATTATCAAATCGATAGGCTAGTTTAAAAGTTATTGAACATCAAATTTGGGACAAAATCTAGGTGCGCCACTTTTTATGTCCGTCAGTGTATATCGTTTATTTTTTTAAATTAATTTAGGCATAGGCTTTTTAAAATTAATTTAGGCTTTTAAGTATTAAAAATTTGAAATAAATCCTAAATACATTTTGAAGTGTTTTCACGAATGGGTGGTTTCACGAATTAATAACAGAACGTGCAAGTGTGACTTTTGAAGTAAAATGTAAGATGAGAATTTCTCTATACACTTTTCTGTTAATTGACTGTAATAAGTAACAAAAAATGCATGACCTTTAATTAGTTGGCGCTTTCGGAACATCCATTAACCATATTAACCAACGGTTAACCCGTTTCAGTTAAATTGGGAATTATATTCATACAATCGCCGGGCTATTACCGTTGTTTAAATATATTAACAATGCTATTACTGCCATCCTTCTTCAGTCTTTATGGACGTCTAGACATACGTGGTACGGATACCGTACTAAACCATTTATATTTATGAACTTGTCCCTTCTCTTAATTTAATCTTAAATTACGTGTGGGTCATAGTATAGCTAACAAATGGGAGGTTATATGTACCTAGTAGAGAGCTGTATGGTTTGCGTTCCATCGCGGCGATATGAAACTGACAGACCATCATTGCTGGCAATATATCATAGATGTCATTTAGTATAATATAGTACACCGCACATGACTGCATAGGCAAAGATTTGCAAATTTGTCGCTGGCAATATACTATAATACACGTAGGAGCCAGATTGCACACCCGTGTAGGCGGTTTTCTGGTAGCGCTCTACAAAACGTCAATCATCCTGACACTATTTTAAAGGACATTTTAGAACATGAAGTTAAGAATAATTTTTTTTGTAGTAAATAATTTAGATTTTTAGTTACTATTTATTTCCCTACAGTCTATCTAATATGTATTTGTAGTTCAACGACCGGCAACTGTGACCTATCCAATGTTTCTCATGGGCGTAGGCATTTTTTTCTTGGGGGGTCCTAAGTGGAAGGTTTTTTATATGCATATTTTCAACACCACAGCTGAGATTGAATACCTCCACACCACTCATGAAGTATTGCTTTCAGCAACACCATTTTTTAGTGGGTGGTTCGCCAGTCGGCATATTTCCCACAAGAAACAAAAATAAATATGTACAAAACAGTTAAGTTGTCGTGAAAAATAAACTCAATAAAGTGGAAAAGTAAAATAAATATATATTCTAAAATAGAGCAAAAAATTCTCAACAAAAAGTAAAAACAATACTTAAGACAAATAAAATAAATTACCTGTATCCAAAAATAAAGCAAAACATTCTCGACAAAAAATAAAAGTATCTTACATAATACTTACTTAATACTTACCTTACTTACTTAATACTTACCTTAATACTTTAATACTTACCTTAAAAACGTGTAGCTATAACCACTATTTTCTAGGTCACTATTTAATAGTATTATAATCACTAATATCACTATTTTCAGTCACTTCATCTTCACTGTCGCTATCAGTTGTAATATTAATCACAATGGGTTCTATGGCTTGATCAACCACCAAATCCACATCCCACGTTATCGGTTCCTCTTTCATCACGCGATCTAAGCTTCTGTCAATTTTCTGCTGTCACATTTTTCATTGCTCCTCGAAAATGTCTCTCTACGTCAGCTACTTTAAAAGTCCGATTCACTCTCGCCACTTCCCTTTTACTTCTGGAATCTGGAATATGTCCGGAGTGCGGATCGAGATCCGCTGCACTTAGGCCCCATTGGGCCCCTTGTGCTTCCTCCGTGATGGAAATGTCTCCCTAGGTCATCGACCAGCCCAATGTTGTACAAAAGGTGATGATGTTGCCCAGGGGCATTTCCCTCAAATTGGCCATAGAAGGCCAACGTTCCCCCAATATGGATTCTCTGGTCGATGACGCGGCAGGACATTCGCAAAGTACATGCTCGATCGTTTCATCTTCTTGTTCACATCCTCTGCAGATGGGTGTGTCACTTTGTCTCATGTTATAGAGGTGTTTCCTTACCCGGCAGTGTCCGGTTAGGATTCCTGTAACAAATCGCAGTTTACCCCTGGACATTGCCAAATAGTTCCTCGCCGGCTCTTCGCTGGGATATCTCAAGAGATTTCTGGCCAGCTGACAGCTACTTGTTTCATCCCATAACGTCTTAAATTTTATGTGGGTGTTTTCCTTTATTAATTGAAGTTTCGCTGCAACTGGTAGCGTACTTGAAGGACCAGGCCCAAGGATACTCAGGTTGGCTGCCTTCTTGGCCAGTTTGTCAGCTTCTATATTGCCGTTGCATTGTGAGTGTCCTTTGACCCAGCACAGGCAGATGTTATTCATCTGACATGCTCTCACAAGTGCTTGGTGACATTCCCATGTTGATCCTTTAGTTATTTTATAATTTTTCAGGGCCAGTAGTGATTGTCTACTATCTGTGCAGATTCTTATTGTCTTGCCCGTTATTTCTCTGCGAGCAATCTCTTGTGCGGCTATGGTTATACCAGCGAGTTCTGTTTGTACTACACTGGCATTTTTATCCATAGTCCAGCTGCATCGGAGTCGCAGATTCCTGGTATATATACCACAGCCTGCTCCATCCTTTTTCTTTGATCCGTCCGTGAAGACATAGTTTACACCTTCAACGCCGGCCTCGTCTTCACCAGTAGTGTGTATGGTGTAAGGTTTATCAAAGACAAGCCGAGGCGGAATACCATCTGCACATGCCTGTAAAAGGGGTATCTTTCTGACAGCCTCAGTCCACAGGCGGCTTCTGGTTTGGCCACAGCTTGCATTTGGTAGTATGCCAACAGATTTAAGGCGAGTCATGGTAGTCAGAGCCACTTCTTCTAAATGTTGGTCTAGTGGTGGGAGACACAGCATTATCTCCATTGCTCTCGTTGGTGTTGTTCGCATGGCTCCGGTTATGCTCAGACAGGCAACTCTTTGTACCTGGCCTAGCTTGAGTTGTGCTGTTATTTGTTGACTCTTGGGCCACCAGACAACAGCTCCATAGGCCAACATTGGTCTTATGATAGTAAATCCACAGGACCACCCTGGGTTTCATTCCCCAGGTTTTCCCTTTTACTTGCGTCCAGATCAATATTTGATAACAATTTTGATAAATTATAAAATGGACTTTGAACATATGAAACAATAGGTCTTAATGGAATATTTGGTTTATGTAGGTTTGGTAAAATTTAGGGGCAAGAGAATTATTAATTTTTAGAGTATTAGCTATATCTTTTGTGATATATTTTTTGTGACGTGAAAAAGTTAACCAAATCTTAAAATTTCACTTTTTTGGAAAATAGGCCAATTTTTGGAGGGTTGTTGTATTTTGGAGGGTTGTTTATAGGGTTGTGTATGGTAATTATTGTACCTATAGAGCTGGTTTTGATCTCAAATTGTAGTAAATTTATTCTACTTCAAAATACATGATACAATGCATATGAACAAACGCATAGTTTACATAATACACTGAAAAAACGAAAAAAGTGTGAAAATTTCGAGGTTTTTCGAGTGCTACGAAATTAGTACAGGTCTTTCAACAACTTGAATATACACTACAGGTAGTGGTCCTAACATATTAAAAAATCAGAACTAGCCGTTAGTTTGCGTTTTAATATACTATATGACAATTCAATATTACCTAGTATTATATTATTATACTAGCTGACTGCCGGATCAGCTAGTATAATAATACGTTGTTTTGCCATGTATTTTATTTCTAGGAAATATTTTTTTAGTTCAATAAAAATAACTATCTACTATAAGTGTGCGGGGATGTACAGTGCCGTTCAAATGAAAGTAAACGACTCTTATGAGAAATTTTGGAAATTTGTGAAGCAGGCTTTTGTAAACAGATCACATCCAAAATTATTTTAGGTTGAAGTATCTGTCAGTTATAGGGTGACAGCATTTTATATACAGTATTTATTAAGGAAAATCTATATGGTAAGGACGTCTCTTGTAAAAAAATCCATTAAATTAACAAACTAACTGAGAACTTAAGAAAATTACTATGAATTCATATTTGGTCCAAGCACCATTCGCGTTTATAACTTTTTGAAGCCTATTTCTCATACACATTATTAGTGTCCTGATGTAATCCTCGCCAATATTTTCCCAGGCATTTTCAATCGCCAACCACAGTTCTTCTACGTTCGCTGGTCGGAAATTTCTGCTATATACATGTCTTTTTCCATTTGTGCCCATACATTTTCTAGCGGATTTAAATGCGGCAACTTAGAGGGCCAAGGCAGAGTGTTAATATGGTTTGTATTCAGTCATTCAGTAACAACTCGTGATTTGTGAATAGCGGAATTATCCTGAAATATAAATTTAATTGAAATATGGAAAAAGGAAAGAGAGAAATAAATAAAAATATTTTCCTGCTGGAAAGTGAAGTTCTCGGGATATAAAATGGAAACGGAAGGTAACATAACATATTCCAAAATGCGAGCGTAGCTTTGACCAGTAAGACGCTCTCTGATTCTCCAAGTAACACCTGCTCCTTGGCAACATATACATGCCCACACGTTGATAGAGAAGCGACCACTACGAGCTGTAGGATTTATATAGCGCTCTTCATATCGGCAATTTCTTGGGCGGTATACACGCACAGAACCATCACAGCAGTATTGAAAAACTTTTTCGTCTGAAAAAATTGTGTTGTCCCAAAAGTCCTGTGGCACACCGACAAATTGGTTGGTAAAGTTTAACCTCTGCTCCTTATGCCGTGGCAACAGAGCAACTTTATTTGCAGCCGAAAAATTCTTCAGCTCAGATGCTCTGATACGTCGTCTTGCGGTTTCCACCGAAGCAGGAAAATTTGTTAAGAAGCAGGCAGTCACTGCTGTATCAAAAGGATTCTGTCGGAGGTGGTCAAGGACGAGTTCGTCTTCCTCCATAGTACTGAATTTATGCTGGCCCCCTCTATGGACGTACTCAACAGTTCCTTCTGCATTCCATTTTTGCTTAATTTTGTAAATGCAACCTTTACTCACATTCAAAGTATCTGCAACTGCTTGCATTGACCATCCGTTCTGCAGTAACATCACAGCTCTCATTTTTTGCGGTTCAGTTAAGCGCGGCGTAATAATATTAATAATAATAATTATAAGGAAAACTTCAAAATATAGAATAATTATTAGTAAACTGACAAATAAAATTGACAATTAAGTTTTGATTACCTGAAAGCCGGTTCACATTAATTAAAAAAATCGTTTACTTTCAATTGAACGGCACTGTACTTATAATCGAGGGCGTTGTAAATAATAAAAGTATGCTTTATTTAGGTTAATAAATTAATCTTCATTAAAGTAACGAATATATTTTAAATTACAATTCTTGATATCTATCTAAACATCAAAAATAATTATTCATATGGTTTACTGTCAATTATGGCAGTTGAAAAAAAAATAAAGATTAACTTCCTAGCGCAATTGAGTGTACAATATTCTTGGTTAGTCCGTCTTTAGCCAACACAAACAAATTGGATGGTTTTCCCACGCGAGAACATGCCACATATAGTTGTCCGTGGAAAAGCATGGTGTTTCCAAATCTAAGCCACATGCAGACAATGTCTGGCCTTGTGACTTATTGATCGTCATAGCGAATGCCAATCTAATTAGGAATTGAGTGCGTTTGAATTCAATTGGCACATCTATAGGAATCATAGGGATTCGTGGCAGGAACACATTTTCGCCTTGAAACTTGCCATTCAAAATAATGGCTTCAATAACGTTTTTCATTAATTTTTTAATGACTAATCGTGTGCCATTACACAGCCGTGGTGGGTTCAAGTTACGAAGCAGGATGATCGGAGATCCTAGTACAACTTACCGGAAATTTCGGTTAGTTGTACTTTTCCTGATGAGCAACACATCCCCACTGGCTCATTTTTAAATTTAAGTGCATGACAATGCGGACATTCCTTTTCCAAAGTACCAATAACTCCTTTGGAATGAGCATAATATTCAACATCAGGCTCGTACTGGAATGCTAGTCGAAGAAATAAATCTGATGTAAATGCTCGATGAACCTGTTGGCGTTGTTGGTCAATTCCTCTACGTCTGTCGACTGTGTATCTGCGCGTTTCTCTTCGTTCTAGTTGTCTGTCGATTTCATTCGCACGCACATCTGCATTGTTTTCTTGGAAGTATTGGTGTCAGTGTCAGTGAAAGTATCAGTATATTGGTGAAAAACAGTGACTTAATATTGTATTAATTTGCTTATTATTTGACTTACCTTTCACAATAATAAAACACGTATATTTATTAAACACGTACACGTTATCGTTTTGATTTAAAACTATTTCCAAAAAATGTTAAATACAATATATGCAGGTACGGTAATGGCCGTTGTTGGCGGGAGCTTACAACAAGTGTTTATTTACATGAGATCACTTAATTAACTGAGAGTTAACAGTGTCTTTATCAGTTATTAATGAATTGTGAATAAATAATTATTGCACTGGAAATTAATGATAAATTTAACGATGAGAGTAAAATTAACATGAGAGTTGCACAGACAAATTAAAATAATACGTATATCAGTCACTGCTACGATTGATACACAAATGGCTGAAAAATGTATAGTGAGTAAGATCCAGTGAGGATCGGCTTCGTCCTCACTGGATGAGTGGTGACGGTAGACACCTGGCGGGGATAACTGATCGATTGATAGTTGATCAGTTATCGACCGGCGGGGGCGGGAGATCAAATTGAATTGAGAAAAAATCGTAATTAAAGGAAATTCAAATTATAAACTCTGAATACGAATTTATCGTACTACAATTATTATATTCGAATATATTATATTCGGAAAAATAGGGTTTGATCATATAAAGGTGAAAATTAAGAGTAATATGAAATTTTTTATTCTGTCATGACAAAATAAAAAAAAATCTTGCCAAAAAAATGTTTTTAATTAACAAATAAAATATAGGGGTTGATTGTAGAGGAGTGAAAATTTGGAGTTGTATGTATTTTTATATGCTGTATCATAAAAAAATAAAAACAAAAAATTTTGTCTGAAAAATAAAATAAAAAATTTAGGGGTGGACCACCTCTAACGTTTAAGGGGATGAAAAATAGACGCTGTTTGATTCGCAGACCTAACCGATATGCACACGAAATTTGACGAAAATCGGTCAAGCCATTTCGGAGGAGTTTACTTACAAACACCGTGGCAAGAGAATTTTATATATTAGATTATTTATCCTGAAGAGGGTTGGTATTGGTACCTTCCGACACACTGTACACTAGAGAAAATTGAGGGAGAGAATATTAAAGGGTGATTTGGTATCATTTTGTAATGCCATACAGATTGTTACTTGCTATTTTGCATTTGAAGATTGAAAAAAGATGTGATCTAGGTTACTTTTAATATTGCAACTATCACAATTTGCCGATGGAAGAACTTTTATTTTGAATAGATGAGAGACGTGGCCGAATTTAAGACGTATTGTTATTGTAATATATCTTCTTGGTCGAGAATAGTTTTCATGCCAGAAATTAGAGGGAAGATCAACTTCTGCCATAGTTCTGACTAAGGGTCGGAATTTTAGGGAATTGGAATAGTCGATTAGTCGAATAGCAAAATAGTCGATAGTTGACTAAACCGATTAGTCGGCTAATCGGAACTATTCGATTAGTCGGTTAGTCGACTAGTCGGTGAGTCGACTAGTCAGTTAGTCGACTAGTCGGTTAGTTGACTAAGAAGTACAATTTTACATGCATGTAAAGTAAATTCAAAATTCAAAATACAATCAATAGAATCCATTAATCAGCTACCAAAATTATTCAAGGAACCAGGAATCGAACTAAGTGATTTAATCGAATTGTTACCACGAATCGATTAGTCGGCTAATCTACTAATCGATTAGTCGATTAGTCGATTTTAATTCCGAGCCTTAGTTCTGACATCCATTTCTCAATTAGATTTAAGTGTAGAGAGAGTGGGAC
>CAXKVY010001714.1:0-34784 GCA_964058915.1 Tetropium fuscum
ATTCCTAAACTTTGCATAAATGTTTTTAAAACTATTTTTGGAAGGAGGTAGCCTTTCTCGAAATAACCTAACATACTCCCTCCGAGCAAGAGACTTATTCTTGTTGCACGGAATATAAATTTCAAGTAACTCTTTTCGCTCTTCCAATGAATATACCATTTTCAAAATAACTTGCTTCTTTACGAACACTACGTATTTTTTACGCTAATATCTAAGAGAGTGAACTACTATCTCACAAAAAACTGGATGACATCTGTTAACAAATAAACAATGCAAATATGCATTGTTTCCAGAGGTACCTTGATGTTCTTATTTTATAATTGACACCCGTAATGTGATAAGTTATTAGTAATATCTCACGAACAGGTGGAGTGATTATATAACAGTTACACATTTTTGGATTCAGAAAATTAAGGACATTATTTTGGTCTAAAAATATATGAGGTGTTCCATTTAAAAAAATCATGTTTTATTTTCCACCCTGTACATTTTACGAGATTTTTAATATCTGTTCTCAGATTATAAAAATTCAACAAAAACCGTGTCTACTCCTTTTTTGAATGAGTTAAATCGGCAAAGGATAAGTGAGATAAGGGGGGTGTCAATCTTAAGAGACTTACCCGGTACAATGTGACCAAATTGTACCAAGAACAGGTAGAAACTTCAATGAAATATTTCCTGATCCACAACCAATGAACAAGAGAAAGCTTGTATGGTTACCAAATAATTTTATTCTAAAATGTAAAACCCAAAATTCTCGCCCAAAATTCCCGCTCCCCAATATTCCACAGGGTTTTTAGTTAGATAAATTGGGTGTAATACTACTAGATACCCACAAAACAACATCAAAGGTACAAAGGTACAAAGTACATGACGACTGGCCTATTAACTTGGCTGAATGATTCTGAGGGTATTGTCTAAGAGCCAGAGCCGCAAAACCTCGTTTATCAGTAGCTGGTTACAGTAATTGTGTACACAAACATACTCTGGTCAGTCAAGCTTATGTTAGAACACCGCTGGTCTGCTGGTTGAATTAAGTTTTGCATCTAAAGTCATGCCTAGATACTTTGCTTCGTTGCCATGTGGGATTGTTTGCTGGTTGACAATCACTGGAGTATAGTTACATTTCTTGTTGGTGGAATTGACGTGATACGATTTTGATACGCCACTTCTGTGTCCAAGTGATGATATTATTCACTGTTGTTTGAAGTTTGTTTGTAGCTGACTGAATTAATGGTTTGGCCAGTAGCGAGCAGAGCAGTGTCGTCGGCGAAAGTTGCTGTAAATACTCTGTGGGAATATTCATGTTAATAATAATCATCTGGGGAATAGACCCAGACCTAGACCTAGAATTATAGAAGCTATATAACAATTTTCATCGCACCTAAGTTATCTGTTGTATGATTCGCTTGACTGCCCATAGTATGTTTGTATACACGATTACTGTAACCAACTACCGAACACCAAGCTCTAGCATATTCAGAGATTTTTTTCGGCTCTGGCTCCGTCTATTATAACTAACATGTCACCATAAATATTTGGATCTAGCTGTCCTTTAATTTTTTTTATTCTCCCCTTCATTGACTCGACTATTATATTTTGTTCTTAATATACATTGTGTATATCAACATTGTAATATTTTTATAACTATACCCTATCCACTAATTTTATGTTTATCATAGTAATAATTGAAATAAAATATGTTTTAATTAAAAACGTAATTTTGATCTAGAAGACCTTGATGTGGATATTGGAGGGTAACTATCTGAGGCATTTATTGTTATCCCCAAATAATTTATGGGAAATATTTATGTGCAAAACAATTTTTGTTCTTGCGCGTGAACCATTTTCGACATATCCTTTTGAAAATAAGTTTCGCACGTTTTGCCTGAAGTTTCCTTCTCGCGACTATTTCTATTCGGCATAACAAATGCTTAATTTTCAGCATATGATCATCCTAAACACCAGCCGTCACCACAAACCGATAAAAATTGTTATTTTTACATAAGAACTGTGTAACTAATCAAGTATTGTACTACAGTAAACAAAAAGTTGTGTCTGGTATTTTCAATACCCCTAAGACAAAATTCACATGCAAGGTCTGTGAATTGTTTTATTAGGAGAAAAAGTGCTTAGTATTTCTGTGACGAGTGTGTAGGTTTGCCTACGCGTGTAGGTAGGTTTGCAATTACAGACGAGTCACAAGTGGATTCTACTCTGATTAAAACGTGCTATTTTTTTTCTGACGTCAATAGCTATAAAATAAATATTAAGATAAAAAATTTCGAATTTTAGTACCAAAAAAGCAATGCCTTAATATTGGATGACCGGCGTATAAAATAAAATAGGAGTTGCTAAGCATTCGACTTTTTCTGTCGTAATAAAAGTTATGTTTTAGTTATTTTTAGATTTTTCTTGTTTATGAAGATGATTTTCTGGTTGAAATTTAAAATGTAATTAATGTGTAGTACCTATATTCTGTTATGAAACTGCTGCTTGAGAAATTTCAGTAAAGGAATAGGTGGTTGCTTAAAAATTATTCTATGTACTTACCGTCAGACGTCGGTCTAGGTAATCTAGATATATTATACGACTATAATAATTCCACTAACCTGAAACAAAGAAATATAATATATAATTAATTTTGCATATATACTATTATAGCAATAATTTCAATATATTATATTTACGAGCAACTACACCTACATATTATGCACATTACGTAGGTGTGTCAGTTTACTCAACAGTAACTTTTATTTGTATATTAAAATTATATTATTATATGGTGCTTTCGTTTGATATGCAAACTAATGGAATGCAGTGCTCAGTGGCGCCCGTAATTATCATAATATAGAAAATAAAATAAAAAACAATAATGTTAACTCAATTTAATTTATAATATATCAAAAACAAATTGCAAATGGATGCCAACTGCAAGGGTATATGTTTTTATTTTTTCCGAGCGAACGTTTCATCTGTTATCGCCTGAAAGAGATCTATGTGGATATCGAATGATAGGGTGCAAGGGGAAAAATGAGCATCATGGCGGAAATCAATATGGCCGTCATATCAACTTTAAAGAGTTGTAACTAGGCAAAAGTTAGGGATAGTTTGGTGGTGCTTGAACAAATATTATAGGGACCGAGGATCGTCTGCTGGCGATAAAAAAATGTCAAGATGGCGGATCTAAGATGGCGATCAAAAACGAATCCGTCTGAAATTGTTGTCCTGGGGTTTTTGGAGTCCCCGATTACGATTTTGGGGTCAAATTGTTCGTGTAAAATCTTGCAACTGAATTTTAAAAGTACGCCGTGGTTAGCTTCATACTATGACTTGTGTAACTTGGCGAGATGGGCATCAATAGCATTGATTTGCATCAGTAGCAACCTGTCTAGGAGAAGAAAAACTCCAGAATCAAACCCGGAACTGTGTTTCGTTAGGCACATGTAAGCTTCAAGCTGAAATAGGTAAGTAAGATGTAAGAAATAAGAGTTAAATAGAGTCAAATCACTGGAAGGTATATTTATAGAATAACTGGATTGTATTAAATTAACAGGCAAACGACCAAGCAACATTGACGCATTAAATGAAATGAACAGGCTTATAAACATGTCCAGCGATAACTAAAAAATAAAAAATAAATTACTAGTAAAAAACATTTTTAAAAACAAGTTTTTATTTACGCGAGCTTTAACTGTGTAGATAAACAAGAATATAATATGTAACTTGATATTGTCGTAATTTTAAGAAAAAAATATGTTTCCTATAAAATAGGTAAATCTCGCAACAAGCTTTTATATCATATACATTGTGTAATGTGATACATTAATGGATTTAATTTAATTTCAAATTTATTTTCTTCTTTTTAGAGCATTTAAATAAAAGCTAGTTTTTATAAATGTCTTTTTTACTATTTATTTATATTAAATTTATTAATTGCCTTTCATTATCAATATCCAAATATTTAAATTATTTTAACAAAGGTAACTGGCTATTCATTACAATATTTACCACTGATGACGTTTATTGAAATTGTTTGTATTTACTTTAATGTTATTGTCAATTTATACAAAAATGTTAAGCAATTGTTCGAAATGGATTTGATTCAAAGTGAGGATGAATTATTTCCATTAACACCACCTGAGATAAGAGAGCTGGCGCGAGACGTGGAATTGGATCTATTGTCGGATAAGTCAATAAATAACTGTATAATATGAACTTCCATACAGCAGATTCTCTCAAAATGTGCTGATTTTCTATTTTTCCGATCTCTCAAAGAAAATGGAGCCTTCAACGTTGTGGTCTACCTATCCGATGTTGAAAGCTACCCTGAACATAAAAAACAACATCGATTTGGCAAAATAAAAAGTTATTTCAAACGGCAATCAGATAGTCAGAAAATCCCGAGTTTTTCAAAGAGGAGAAATCCAGAAATTTTTTATCAGAGGCCCCAGATGAATTGCATTTGAACACGTAGGTAGGAATATACTGAAAATTATCTATTATGGATTAAATAACTATTTTCCAATTTATATTTTAGATTACACTTATTGTTGCTGTCGCTGGGGCTTCTAGATGTGATCGGCTTTTGCAAATGAAAACGGATGATATTATAAATTAATGATATGGGCGACAAATTTCTAATTATGCTACCAAATACTAAGATAAAAAGATCAAGATCTTTTATAGTAACAAAATATTAAAGGGTTTACAGAAAATATGCAGCCTCCAGACCCTCGAATTTGAACAATCGGCGTTTCTTCTGTAAGTATGCAAACGGTGAAGCACGTCAACAATTCATTCTGCCTTGCACTTGAAAAACATAGCAAGCCGACTTACTATGTTTTTGCTCTGTATCAATTAATCGAACCGCATACATGAGATCTATACGCTGGTATTGTTAAAAAAATTTTCGGAGGTTCCGTTGGAAAGTTCAGATATCCAGGTTTTAGCAAATAGACTTACTAAGAAACCTGTTCGTATCATCTAGAGTTACAACATAAATCTAGTATTTTGCTGAGGGATTTTTGAAATTGCAAACACAAAATGTAGTAAAATGTGGTACTATTTGTAATTTCTTTTATATTCTAAACAAGAATATCTCAAGTATACGTACTATTTTGTGCTTGAAAATACAAATGAAGAACATAGTAAGTAGATATGCTATATTAAAAAGGCTATTAATACAATTTTAAAAAGTAGTAAGTCTAGTTACTTACAACAAAACCAATTTCCTCCAAACAAGAACGTTAGTAAATCTTGTTACGTGACGTCGTGCCTAATGGATTTAAAAGAATGGATTTTTATTTTCCTATATTATAAAAACAAACTGTTTAAATTTTAGTTCTTACCTTTGTTAGATTGTTTGACTTGCAGAAATGTTTTGAGATTAAAATAAACGGAAATATATATTTAATCAATCTGGTTATTGGAGTTACTATTTTATTTTTCCTGCATTTCTGTTTTTAAAAACTTTCTGTTTTAAAATATTTAAATCTACTTACTTTGCTAAATCTACTTACTTAAGTTTTTGCATGGTTTAGATTAAAAATTATAATTGCAGATAGACTTACTATGTTTCTTTTTGGCAAATAATATACTTATCCTAAAACTAGTAACTATAAAACTTAAAATATTTGAGTTTTTATTAAATCCACCTAAATAAAGACGAGAAAATTAAAAAAAGGACAAAAAGTTACATCTAAAAGGCAAATTTCGAATGTTCATAGTTACCAGAAAAAAAATATAACTAAACAATTTTTGTTATTTTTAAACTGCTCTAGCCAAAATGTAAGTTTTTCGAGTTACTATGTTTTTCTATTGCACGGCAGCATTGGCATTCACAAGTTCGGTAAAATGCCAGACGAAATTGTTACTTTTCTGGAAGTAGCTCATGTGAAAGAGGGCACTGGGCACTTCTTTCGCAGAACTTCGGCCACATGCAATCTGGTATGGACATAACAATGTCGAAGCAACATGGGGGATGGTAGTTTTTCGCGGTCGGGGAGGACTCGGGCTAGCAAATAAGTCGAACATCGGCAATACAATATTTTCAAGCGTTTCCGCCGTATCAAGTACTGTAGATAATAATATTGTTAATTTTACGAAAAAGGAGGGAAGAGGAGAGAGTTCAATTATATTAAATAATAATTGTTCACAAATCACCATAAACATTTCATGTTGTAATTTGTAGCTGTCATGTAATAAAACCAGTTTTGTGCCATATTTTTTTAACCATCATTTTGTGTTTGCCTAATGTCATTGGTGGACAAAACGTATTTGGAACGTTGCACAACAACGAGCTTTTTCTGTCCAGGCAGAAAAAGTTCACTTTTTCTGACTAGGTAGTAAAAATACACCTTTTAAGCCTGTCAAGTGTCACGAAAATGCCACTTTTAATTTCATTTGGAGAAAAAATATTCTTCCAATACTTATTCCAAGCACATGAATATAATTTTAAACAAAACTGAACCTTCCACCTTTTCAGTATACTTAAAAGAGTAGAGTTAAAAGGGAATAAAATATTTACCATTATTTTTTGTTAATTTTTGATTATTTATTGGCAACAATATAAGTCGTCAGTGCTAAATTCTGTGCCATTTTATATAAAATGAGAGACAATATATTGCTCAACCGAGGAAACCCAAAGGCAGATCTAAAAAACTGAATAAGATTTTAACATAAAGGTGCTCCTTGGGATTTCCTTCCAAGGAGCGATTCTAAATACTAGCCTGGAGGTATTATAGATTATAAACTTATCGATGCTAGCTACGATGATAGTAAGTAATTTTCCCGACAACGAAAACTACTATAAGAAACTACTATAGTCGGAATGCAGTAGATTTTTTATTAGTTTCCTTTCTTACGGTTTCTAGTCCCCTTCTGTGGCTCACGTAGTATTGCATCGACTTATCCCAATAAGTATCGGTAGCAAGACTAACGGCGGATAAATGTCTGCGGTCCTGCTGGAAGGTAAATTCCCCGGAAATCAGGGAGCCGAGAAGCAGTCCAAAACGACGTAGTAAAGTTTGAGTCCGTCACTCGTTTCTTCGAATTCTGCTGTGGCGCGCCTTTCCGCTGGTTTGCGATTTATTGTTCCTTTAAAGCTGACAGGAAATAACAAAATAACAATTAACTGAGTACTCTTCCGGTCAATAACGCCAGCACGTCTCGTCTGCCGACAGGCTGAACCTCTTTAATTGCGCCATGCGAGGAAGATGACATTCTGCTTAATCAGTCTAATTAAACATGATCTAGTGTATATAATCTGTGTGATATATATTATACGGAATATACCCTATGCGTCATGCAATTGTACTAGCAGATATACCGAAACAAAATGTGTAGACAATAATAATTTTAACACTTAACAAATAAAGATAAGAAAGTGTATAAAATATTTATAGAAATCGTACCCTTCTGTGCTAAAATCGATACAGAATATCCAATTCGCATTAATTATTTATTTCCCAGTTTGGCTCACGAGTCGTCAATGGTCCTTTATAACCTTAAGTGCCGGCAGCTTCTAAAATGCCAATAAAACGTTCTATACAACAAAGTCTCCGCTTGTTGCAATTAAATTGACACAGCACATTGTAAACTCTTCCGCTTCTTCTTATTCGGACTCGAGTGACTGGAGCGTTCTGTGTCAATTCCATAGGGAAATATAACACCGTCCCCAGCGCTATCTAGAAACCGTATCCGGTTAAACTCGAATTTTCCTTCAAACAGCTTAGTCAAATATGTATTGTCTATATACATATAAATCGAAACATGATTGGACTTTTTCTTTGAACACATGTTTTTATTTCATAATGTTACAAAATAAATGTTAATTTACAAATAATCTTTTCAGCATGCATTCGCCCAGCACTACTGTCATATATTGGCTGGCACTCATCGTATAGTACTGCTTTTCTCGCCGTGTGCCTTGTCGACAGTGTTGCCAACAGCAGGGAATTTTCCCTTTATGGAAAATTTTTTAATCCAAAAGGGAAAAAGGGATTTGTTGGCAAAAAAAGGGACTTTTTCAGAAAAAACCAAAAGCGAACATTGAACTTTAATTCGTGCTTTGAAACATAGTTAGAATGAATTATCGTCTTCCCAAAACATAGATGGAATCAATTTTCGTCTTCGAATTGGTCGAAGGTCGAATCTCAAACACGTGTAAAAACTAAATACTTCAAAATTTAAAGCAAGGTAAAAGGTTTATTTAGCTTTTATTGCATTTAAATTTTAATAATATATTTGGTATCTTAGATGCAAGGTGTGTAACGTTGTTGTAAAGTCGGGGAAAAGCGAACTGCAAAAGCATGCTGCTACGAAAAAACACACGGAGAAAATATGAAAGAATATGAAATAATTAAGAATATGAAAGATGTGTCACATAAAGAAAATGTGCAAAAGGCTGAAATAAAACTAGCGGCATTTTTTGCAAGTAACAATGTAGCGTTTAGAATAATTGACCAGCTAGAACCATTTTAAAAAACATATTTCCAGATAGTAAAATATGTAAAGACAGAAACATTAAAAGAACAAAATGTACACAAATTATAAATAATGTTTTATGCCAACATGAAACAGAAGATTTAGTTGGACATTTGCAAAAAAACTTCTTTTCCATACTGGTTGATGAATAGACCGATGTTTAACAGTTCTCGTACAGTACAATAAAAATAATAATGTTGAATATCGCCTTTTACAACTGATACAGTTAGTTGCAAGAGATGTCGGTACGACCAAATTGTTTAACGCCTTTAAACAATGTTTTGAAACGTACCAAATTCCTTTTGTAGTGCCATTAACGGCCACACGTGTTCTCAATATCTTATTTGTTATTCAATATCATTACATATATTATTCCAAGAATTAAAGGTAACAACTATCCCAAAGAAATCAGAGCTCTTATTTTTGAGAAAAGAAGGCTCAGAAGAATCTGGCATCAAACTAGATCACCAGCCGATAAAACTATATTAAATAATCCCACACAACAACTTAAAAGAGAGATTAAAAAAATCAAAGATAAGTCTATTACTAACTGCCTAAGTGAACTGTCAACTGACTATTCACTATGGAGAGCTACCAAGAGGCTAAAGAGACCAATACAGCAGAACCCAGCAATTAAAAATACAGATGGTACGTGGGCAAAAAGTAATATACAAAAAGCCAACAGGTACGCTGAATATCTTGAAGAGACTTTGCAGCCGAATGAGGGAGAAAACACTCTCGACTGGGAGAATCTTACCCAGGAAGAAGGTGCAATCAGACCTGCTACCCCGAAAGAAATAGCAAAAGAAATTAAAGAAAACATTAACCCGAAAAAAGCCCCAGGATTTGACCTAATTACGGGGGAGGGGGGGAATTCTAAAACACCTCCCACGTAAAGCCATTGTAAAACTTACCTATCTTATTAATGCATCTGATGATTAAAATATGTACCGAAGACATGGAAAGTAGCAGAAATGATAATGATCCAGAAACCCGGAAAACCACCAAATGAAACTTCGTCCTACAGGCCTATCTCCTTGCTTCCTGTAATATCAAAACTGTTCGAAAAAATATTTCTTAAAAGATTAAAACCAGTCATTGCAGACAAAAACATAATCCCAGACCATCAGTTTGGATTCAGAGAGAGTCATTCAACTATAGATCAGGTCCATAGGATCACAGATGTAATTGAAAAGTCGCTGGAGGAAAAAAAGTTTGTTCTACCGTCTTTCTTGATGTAGCACAGGCTTTTGATAAAGTATGGCACGAGGGACCTCACTATAAATTAAGCAAGCTCCTGCCTAACCAGTTCTCACAATTAATGAAGTCTTATATTTCAGATAGAACTTTTAGAATTAGGCAGGAAGAGGCTTATTCTGAACTTAAAGAAATTAAGGCAGGAGTACCACAAGGGAGTGTATTAGGGCCAGTCCTTTATCTACTATACACCAGTGATATTCCTAAATTAGAGTATGACACGATAGCCACCTTTGCTGATGACACTGCTATAATGGTTGTAGGCAAAGATCACCAAGAATCGGCAATAAATCTGCAAATATCAGTGAACAAAATCAACACCTGGACTAAGCAATGGAGAAACAAACTAAATGAGAGTAAATCTGCCCATGTTAATTTCACAAACAAAAGAGACCGACATATCCCTGTTAGCATAAACAATATCCAAGTACCATATGCTGATACAGCAAAATATTTGGTTATAACACTGGACGCTAAGCTACGCTGGATAGCTCATGTCAAAAAAAAGAAGGAAGAATTAGATATCAGATTTAAAAAATGTATTGGCTGCTTGGACGAAATTCCACGCTGTCAATATATAACAAAGTACTTTTGTACAAACAAATTCTCAAGCCCGTATGGACATATGGCATCCAGCTGTGGGGTTGTGCCAGTAAGAGCAATCTAGATATAATCCAGTGATTCCAAAACAAAGTATTAAGGAACATTGTTAATGCCCCCTGGTATTGCAGAAATAGTGACCTCGATAGGGAGATGGGAATGGACACCGTTAACCAGACCATCAGCGAATTCGCCAAAAGTCACGAACAACGACTTCATCGTCACGTCAATGTCGAAGCCAGCCGGCTCCTCGACAATACAAACCAGATTAGAAGGCTCAAGAGGATCAAACCCTTCGAGCTAGTATAATTTTGTTAGTGCAAAAGCAGAGCAGTGCCTGTGTACACATTAATATTAGTGTAATAAAGTATTAGAAAAATATAAATATTAGAACACTAGTGAGTAAGTCCTTAGATATAAATTTTGTAACAGTAGTAAATTAGGTTAGAAAAATATTACTCATGGATCTAAGTTGAGATCAGATTGTAATTACAGTAAATGCCATTGGTGTTTGTATATAAAAAAAATCAATATCATATTTATTATTTGTTATTATTCTAAAGTAAACTAGTTCACGCGTATAAACATATTCAGTAAAATGCCGACTAAGACATTCATTAGATTAAGGCCGACTTAATGCAACTATTGTTGTGTACTGACCTAGGCAACGTTATATAATGCGGTAACTAGGTCACCCGCATACATTCTGCAACGTTCTGTATTATGCTGTAACCCAGCCATGAGCAGTTAGCAATAATTAGTTATCCATCTAGTACCTGTTGTTAATCATCAATCATGCGTTAATCATTCATCCGACTTATTGTAAGAAGATGTAATTCTTGTAGAAGCTTCCGAATAAACATTGTTGATTGTTGCTGGTGTGTTTTCATTGGGATGTAGTCCCACGGACTCTGAGTAGTCCTATATATTACATTATTTGCCGACCCAACGAGGTCAGCATTACACGTCAGCAAAAATATTGTTGATAAATTATTATTTAAAGTTGGTTATTTCCTGTTTGATACATTGATTTATTATAGGTGTTGCCTCAGATGGTGCAGCCGTCATGATTGGAAAAAATCATTCATTTTTTAAATTACTGCAAGATCAAGTACCACATGTACTATTATTGAGATGCATATGTCACTCTGCAGCTCTAGTGGCATCCAATGCTTGCAATAATTTGCCAAGAACTGTTGAAGATGTTGTAAGAAATATTTATAGTTATGTATTAGTTAGCTCTAAGCGATCAGCTCAATTGGCTGAAATTCAAGAGTACTTTCAATAAAAAAGTATAAAAAGCTTAAGTTAGCAACAACAAGATGGCTTAGCAGATATGAATGTGTTATACGCATATTAGAGAATTGGAACGCATTACAAACTTATTTTGAAATTGCAGTTTTTGAAGGCAATTTAAAAAGCGCAGAAAATATAGTAAGTGCATTAAAACATATCTCCACAAAAGCTAATCTTTTGTTTTTAAAGTATGTTTAAAAAATTTTCCAAACCTTTAACACCCTGTTACAAAGTAGAAAACCTTGTATCCACAAATTATATTCCGAGTATATGTTTTTTTAAGCACATTTGTCAAAACTATATTTTACGAGAGACAATTTTCAATGAAAATTTGCAAAATATAAATTTTAAAAATCCCAGAATATTTATCCCTTTAGAAAAAATATATGTAGGTCCAGAATATTCCACAGTTTTAGAACAAATGCCAAAAAATGAAAAAGAAACATTTTTAATAAACTGTCAACAATTTTATATAACAAAATGTCGGCAACTGAATATTCACCTGCACTATCCATATTATGTTACAAATCTGCATTCGCAAACATTCAGACGGCGATATCTCATAACTTATTAGGTTTAGACAGGAGACACCAGGGAGTATAAAAAAATTGTCTTAAGAGTCTTAATAGTGATAGAAAAATCAAATTAGTAAGCCTGATATTATTATTATTTTATTATACTCTATAATAATAGTTTATAAAAATCCCTAAGAATATAATATTCAACAGATTCCCTTGGTCTATAATATAATTGTCTACAATTGCTCATTACAATTTTAAACATTGAAACCTTCATCTTACATTGTTAATCGCGGATTCCTTTCCGCTTACAGCGCTCAAAGTTCGTAACAGCCCTCTATTTCAAATTTTAAATTTCTGTTCATAAGCCGGCGCATAATTTGTGTTCATATATGAAGTTTTACAAAAGATTCCACTTAGTATTTAAGTCGAGCACTTTAAGAAACTTTCTTTCGCATAAAGCGTGCTTTACAGCTAATTTATAGCTAATTAACCCTGAGCGATTAACTCCTATAAACTTCAAGTTAATCCAGAGTAGTTTGTATATGAGCCCATGTTTTAAATTAATTTAACCTGCCATACAATCTGAAATGCATTAGTCTCATCTGGAATACGACATAAATATGCGTTGGTTTTATGATTTTAATATCTTCACCGTTGTTTAATAAGTACAACTCAATGTAAATGAAGCTGCAAATATGTAGAACGTAATGACTAGACAAGAGTAATAATTAATATATGTATACTGTATCCAACGAGAGAATGGACTTGCACTCGAGCGAAAATTCGTCTGTTTTGGTCAGATCTCCTCCCCTTAGAACATTAGTTCAACGCCCTCAACGTCTTAATTGGCTCAGCAGGTAGCCAGGGCCGGCGCCTGGGTCCGATACCTACCTGGTACCTAATTATATAAAGTACCTACTACTGCCTACCTATTCACAGTTTGTATTTGTAGTCTCGCAAGTACGGTTATTTTAGTTGTGTTGTTTACGGTTGTGAAATAAGTTTTAAATCTATTATAAGAATGGCAGCAGCCAGAGACGAGGTAAATCCACCATTATTGCAAATTAAGAAGAATAAAAGAGGCCAGGGAAATATAAGAAATTAAAGGAAGACAATCCGCAAATGTCGTACGAAGAGACAGTTTTAACACTAACCAAACAAACGGGCATTGCAAAAACTACAATGAAAAAAATTTTAGCAGAATATAATAGAACCGGTCAGGTAACAGAACCAAATTAAAAAAAAAGCCGTCAGTCTTTTAAAGAAAAGATCGACGATTTCACTAAAATTGCTATAAGGATAAAAGTACACGAGTTCTATCGAAATAAAGAATTACCAACAGTAGACAAAATTTTGCAAGTAGTAAATGATGACGGAGATCTGCCACAATTTAAACGATCAACATTTCACAAATTTGTTTTTGTTAAACGGCAAAGGAATAGTTGCCTAACTGAGAGACAGGAACTTATTATGTGGTGGAGGGACTACCTACGAGCTATAAAAAAATACAGAGAAGAAGGTCGCTCTATTTATTACCTGGATTAAACGTGAGTTAATGCAGGTGATGTACCTAAACGATTAATAGTGAACGATTAACTGAACCCTATTGAAATGGTTTGGTCGATGGTCATGGGGTACGTGAAAACTAACAATAAATCTTTCAAATTACCAGAGGTGAAACGATTGCTTGAAGAAGGCATTGCACGAGTAACATCTGAACATTGGAAGAATTTCATTCGTCACATTATAGAGGAAGACCATAGGTTTTGGGAACTTGACCATATTGTTGACAGTTTAATCGATGAAATCCCACCACTAATAATTCACGTAAATGGTCAAAGTGATTCTGATAGCAGCGATACAGACTAATTTAAATTTATAATTATATGAAACAATGTACTATTGTTGTAGCTAAATATTAAAAAAAATTAAATAAATAAAAATATCATAAAATGTCTATTTTAGGAATATTTAGGGTTTATATTACTTTCATAACGCTCATACATTTATAATAAATTTATGTTAAATAAATAAAATGTTTTCATGTTTTCAAAATAAAATTTATTTCACCTACTTACGAATTTATTTCATCGAATGACGGTCCTGCGTAGCTCGTTACAGAGCCCCTCCTCTTTAGTCGCCGATGCGCAGAGCAAGTCCATTCTCTCGTTGGATAGAGTATATATATATATATCACACCAATCAATGATTCGCGCAAATTTTATTAGTATTTTATACCCTGCGTAAGATAAAAATATTTATAAATTAAGAAAATCACTCTAATTTATTTCTCACCAGATAATTACAAAAATTTAACAGATTTCACAATAAAAATTATATAAATGTGATACGTCATCTGAAATGCATCAACACTTATCAAACAGTATTCAGTTTTTTTATCACTACCTACTTTGCTACAAAGTTACTGCCGAAACCCTTATCGGATATGAAACATATCTTAAAAAATATGAAGTAAAATGGATATATAAAAATATACATAATAATAAACATAAAAAATCATCGACAGTGAATGTGTGATGCTGGATAGTCGGGGTTGCCATGTAATGCCCTAATGCCATTTGAATGAAACTCGCCAGGTAATAATCAACAAGATTTATTGGACAGTTCTTCTCACAACATTCTGAAGTACAGTTAAGAAGTACAAGATAGCGGATAACACATGGTCGATGCTTTTCTAAAGCATCGGTGATCGGTAATGTAATGATAACAGAACGTCGCAGGATTGTTTTGTAGGTGACCCAGTTACCGCATTATATAACGTTATCTAGGGCAGTGTTTATATACATCATTACATCATTAAGTGGGCCTTGATCTAAGGAATGTCTTCGTCGGCATTTTATTGCATAGTGTTTTATATAAATGCAATCGTTTGCTTTTAAAGAATAATAAATAAGAAATATTGACATTGAATAACAAATAAGATATTGAGAGCACGTGTGGCCGTTATGGCACTACAAATGCAATTTCATTCAATAACATTCTTGTTGCGATAAAGAGACGAAGTACTATTTTTTCTAAGTACACGACTATAACAAGTAACTATACTTTCAAAATTATATCTCCTTCCTCTTTTCAGTCAGGAACACCCAAATTTGAATGTAAAGTTTAGCCCCAATACTACAAATTTGTCCTTGTCCTTGCCCATTGATATTCATATTAGATCTAATTTTAAAATATTTTTTTAGGGAAATTTTTAATTTCGTTAATTTTAATTTCCTAATCTAATAGAAATAACGTATGGGCCCATAGTTTTTAGGATATAATTATATGCTCATAACTTTTACAAAACTAATTTTTGAAACTAAATATTGCAACTAACAATAAATACAACAATAAATATACTTAATATTCAAATTATTGATAGTGGGTCGTTATCTTCGATAGTCCTCCCTTTTCTACTGACTTGTCCCAGCATTTTTCCCTTTTGTTTTGTTCGTTTCTGTGTTTTGCTCGTTTGTTTGTTTGGTTTGTTGGTTTTGGTTGGTTCGTTCGATATTCCGTTCGTTCATTCGTTCGTTCGTCCGTATGTCCATTTGTTCGTCCGTCCGTTCGTGTTCGTTCGTTCGTTCGTTCATTCGCCCGATGAGCTAGAGACTTGAAATTTTTGAAATTTGAATCTCAAGAAGGTCCAGGTTTGTGACCGAATTATTTTGCAGTTTTTAGTACAACTGATGATTTAAAATATAACCGTTTAAGTTAAAAGTTTCGTTACCTATTTTTATTTAAAATTTAAGTCACATATTGTTGCTTTCGTTAATGAAAGAGTATTTGCATCTACTATTAGTTTCAACTAAAAAAAAACAGAGATTTATCAACTGCGGACCTCTGCGTAACATATCAGAAAGGAAAAAGTACGAGACATATCTTATTTAATTTTTTATAAATATTAGATTACAACAATTACATATCAATAACGACACGCTATAGATAAAAATTTAAATTGATGTAAAAATAATCGAAATTTTGTACATAGTAAATGTTGTGTAAATTATCTATTTTATTCTTTTATCGTAATTATTTAAAAACATTTAATTATTATTATTGTTATTTATAAAATAATGAGAATAAGAACTGAGTTCCTTAAATGCTCAAATATCAATAGTATATTCCTGCACACCAAAACTATAATAAAATAGCAAAAAGATTTAAACATAGGTTTATGGCAGATAAATAGGGTATCGGGGGAGAAAATAGTCAATGCAAGTAACTATCGCACAATCAAATACGCCATCATGTCTCGTCTTAAATGAGTTTACACTAGGGACCTATACAATAATATCAGATATATATGATTCCATTCATTGCAAACCCAAGCAATAAAAAGTTTGCCCGCGTAGTGGTCCTGAAAGAACTTCGGGTAATCTTGAATGATTGTCCACATATATTGGATCAACAGTGGCTTAGAGGAACAAGCAACAAAGAAGGCACGTCATAAATAGCTTCATAAGTACTAATGAGGCCTCACCGAAGCCTTCTGCGTCAACTGAGCTAAGACCAAATTCTAACAGAAGAGTTTTTCCATTTATTTTGTATTGGCTAACTCAAGGATTAGACGTATACAAGTTTAATTATTTTCCTTAAATAGTAACGATTTAGTACATTTTTCGAATTGGCCTTCTTGACTTGCAGATCAGTGTGATAACGACCACAAGAGGCGTGATTATAGCACTTAGGTCATCGAGAGAGCTGGTCGATTAATGTCATTGGTTGTTGTAGTTGTAAACAAGATGGGAATGTTGTTTAGAATGTTGTCTAGATGCTGCATATTTCGCTATATTTGAAAGCGATTGAACCATAAAGTAGTTTACCAAAAGATTATAGCATATAATAATAGTCATAGACATAATCTCATTATACTTTAATAATTATATTCTGTCGGAAGTATGTGCAATAAACAATATAATAGGTATTAATATCCATCCTGGATGAACTCCACTAAAACATTTGCCTAACAGTGCCTTGGACCCTTGTAGTAATTACAAGTTTGTGTCTATTGTTGACTTGGTATTTTTTAACATTGAAGGTATGTTTATCTAGCATATAGTTAAATTAATTAAGGGCTTTTCTGTGTTTGTTGACTAAACTATCATAAAGTAAAATTAACAATTTTGGTATAGTAAAGAATTCGCGTTGATGCGCGTTGAATATCGAGATAAAAATATAAAACTAATCGAAATTCCAAATTTTTATTATCTTTTTAAGTTTTATTTACTTTTAAAACATTTATAAAAATAGTTTAACTGTGAGAGAGATTATTCATATTCACAATTTTGCCACATAGGTATAAGAAATGCACCCCTTTTCTCCTGCTGTATTTCAGCTGAAAGCCTCTAAACACACTGGGCAGTAGGTTTCCTCTTCGTCGCCGCTTGTCTCTGATCCTGGTTCAATTATGGCTTGCTTTTTATTTTTAGTTTTTTGTACAGTTCTCTTTTCTACATGTTATTTTTTTACCTTTTTTTTACAGAGGTTAAATTTTTCTTAACCTGTTTCTGTTTTTATTGTCCACTTACATTTGTCTGCCCTCTTTTTCTGAAGCGTCTGTACAGATGGTTTAAGGGTTTTGAATTTGGAGTCTGCATATTGGTACTGGCTCTGGTGTCTTATTTCGGTCTGTAGGAGTAGGGGGATTTTCGTTTAACGCTCTGGCATTTTCCACTCTGAAATAGGCTCTGGTTGGTCTGTTACGTAGGACGGTAAAAAATCAATTTCTGTCAACTTGTCTCGGTTAAATGGTACCATACCGGTAGCAGTAAAACCAGGTTGAATATTCTTATATGTAAGTGCCAAAGGTTACAGTCTTACAATTTCTGGTATTTTGTAAATAGCCACGGTCTTTTATAAGTCAGTTGTCACATGCATCATTTTGGCAGTGTCCATCAATAAATAATAAATTCAAAATTAAAGCATTTGAATAAATGTTAACGTTTTCCATACTTTAACCATAAATAACGCTTGTTTTGAGGTTCCACAAAAAATTTCACAGCCATCCTGGCAAGAAATTCTGCGATATTAGTTGACTGCACGAAATACAATAAATACCTTAAAAACCAGAAGAGGAGAATCAGGTTGGGCAAAAATATACAGCGTATTCTATTTGAAAAAAAAGTGTTAGGATGGTTGAAAATTAATTGAATTCGGCATTAAAATTCTTCCACCCTGAACGAAATAAATCATTTTGAAATTATGGCAGGAGAGCTTAGACTTTTATTTATGCCTCCTATACATTTTATCGCTCTAGCTTTATTATTGTAAAATATATTAAAAACGGTTAACTTTAAGAATAAGAAACTTTTATGAAAGTTCACCTAAAAATTGACGTAGAATCTAAAATTACAATAATATACAGGGTGTTCTATTTACAATAACGAAGATGACGTAAATTTCCGGTTTAACCAGAAGTGTTAGGTGGACGCCGTTATTTTATTTGAGAAGGGCATAACCGAAACTACTATTGCCTAAACTTTCAAAATTAAAATCAAAGTAGTCTCTGAAATATGTCTAATGTTTCGTCATCGTGAGTCACCCTGTATATCAGTTTGTTTCCAGACAATCCGGATACACGGTCCCCGCTGGCTACCGTATATTCAACATTATATAATATATTATGTCAACTCTGTAATATTAATACTATTACCGTTGCAAAATGGCTTATTTTTATTACATTTATCTATGCAATTCATAGAACAACCATGGGAGTGGCATAATGCGAGAACCGAGAAACAGTATTTGGTAAGTGGGTAAATATTTTTACTTGGAGTTAAACGTAATTGTATTTTCTACTAAAATTGAATACAAAGTTTGCAATACAAAATTTACAGCCATGATGAGAGCTCCTTTAGCGCTACGAGACGACATGGGAGTTGGTATAATACGTAATTATACCTCTGAAACAAGGCATTAGACTACTTGTCAGAAGAACTTATATTTTCGAGAGACAGAGAAGATACTCCGAATTAGTTTCAGATGGAAGTACCAACAACTTGAGCAGTTCCCACGTAGGAATACTTCATTTTCATACTCATAAAGCTGATTTATAAGGACACTTTATCTTACATTGGAACTTTATGACTACGGAATATTGTAGAAAATTTTGTGCAATATTTTTTTTGGATTACCTACTTGTGGGGCTACATTTTAAGAAGAAGGCACAGTAAGTAATCAAACAATATATATATATATATATATATATATATATATATATA
This sequence comes from Tetropium fuscum, assembly GCA_964058915.1. Lineage (NCBI taxonomy): Eukaryota > Metazoa > Arthropoda > Insecta > Coleoptera > Cerambycidae > Tetropium > Tetropium fuscum. The sequence continues at coordinate 19,388 of CAXKVY010001714.1, forward strand.
TATATATATATATATATATATATATATATATATATATATATATATATATATATATATATATATATATATATATATATATATATATATATATATATATATATATATATATATATATATATATATATATATATATATATATATATATATATATATATATATTAGCTTTGAAATTCTTTGCTATTCATATTTATTTTGTGAAAAGTAATCTTGGGTTTGAATGCTAATGTAAGTAATGAAATGCTACAAACCCAAGATTACTTTTCACAATATATATATATATATATATATATATATATATATATATATATATATATATATATATATATATATATATATATGAGATATATATATATATATATATATATATATATATATATATATATATATATATATATATATATATATATATATATATATATATATATATATATATATATATATATATATATAACAGAATATATCATTAAAAGTATTAAACTTAATGCAATTTAAAATAAGAAATAAAGAGTACATGGTTTAGAGGCTACAGCGAGCGGTAAAGTGAAAAGTAATGTTGCTTATGAACGTGCTTGTAAATATGCTTTTTTAATGTGCTTTTTTAAGGTAAATAATTCATTTGAATTTTAAAATATAGCCATATATGCACTAAACATAAAATATTATGATATTTTAGTTTTAATAAATAGTTCAGCAATGAAAATAGTTGCCATAAACGCAATAATCTCATATAATTAATAATCGAAAGAGCAATTCATAATAATTTAAAAATAAAACAAAACATTTTAGTCAAAATTAATATCAAAAACTAAGCAAGCAATTTCTGTATCACTCCCATTTTAAATGCTTCAGAAGAGAATAGGAAAGGAAAATAGGAATAGGAATAGGAAAATAGGAAAACAGAATAGGAAAATAGTTGTTTTAATAGATTCTACAAGATTTTATGCATTTTAAAGTTTAACATCTTCTGGATAAATGTGCCTAATGCACATCACAGTTCGTACACTAATCACAGTTCATACACTAATATCTCCACCACATACATGTTGTAATGCATTCCGCTCACTAACTGAAGTAGAGTCTCTGTTTCGTAGTATTCTTAGGGCTAAAAATGGTCGTGATCTCATTCTTCTGGTGTATTCTCCAGTTTCTCGAAACCGTTCCACGGCTCTGAATACTACATCTCGAAACACCTAGCACTTGTGCCGCATAGTATTGTGACCGCATAGTATTGTTCCTGTATTAAAGTAATGTTTCTGGCGGCGCTAGTTGCACTTAAGGCTATTATTACTTTTTATTGTTTACCGTTACTTTGTTATATATATATATATATATATATATATATATATATATATATATATATATATATATATATATATATATATATATATATATATATATATATATATATATATATATATATATATATATATATATATATATATATATATATATATGTATATATATATATATATATATATATATATATATATATATATATATATATATATATATATATATGTATATATATATATATATGTATATATATATATATATATATATATATATATATATATATATATATATATATATATATATATATATATATATATATATATATATATAGTTGGAAAAAGTAGTTGTTTTTCAATAGGTTCAACAAGATTTTATGCATTTTAAAGTTTAACATCTTCTGGATAACTGTATGCCTAATGCTTTTATATATAATATGTTCAAATAGAACAAATATAAATAGTAGACTAGGTTTGTGTATTCTAAGAATGAGTTCCGTCAAAAACTAATGTCATAAAACGTCACTGCAAGTGTTGGTGTATTGATAATTTAAATTCAAGTATGAATGATCAATGAAATAAATCGTATACTGCTCTGAAGATCCTCAAGAAAGGTGAAAGAACTTGTACAACTTCTAAGTGGTTCGTTTTCGTGTGTATAGTGGTTCATTTCCGTATGTGTGTCCAGATATAGCACTGGTAAGTGTGTTTTCTTTCTTATTCGTCTATTTGCTTATTTCTATGTAATGAAATGCTACAAACCCAAGATTACTTTTCACAAAATAAATATGAATAGCAAAGAATTTCAAAGCTAATAAATATATCCAGGGTGAAAATTGGATTTTTTTCGAGAGTTTTCGAAGAAACAATTAATACATACAACCAACAAATGATTTTAGTTTTGACTAAGCAAGCAATTTCTGTATCACTCCCTCTTTGAATGCTTCAGAACTCTATTGTATATATAATTCAATATTTTCCCGCATATAGTTAGAAAAAGTAGTTGTTTTTCAATAGGTTCAACAAGGTTTTATGCATTTTAAAGTTTAACATCTCCTGGATAACTGTATGCCTAATGCTTTTATATATAATATGTTCAAATAGAACAAATATAAATAGTAGACTAGGTTTGTGTATTCTAAGAATGAGTTCCGCCAAAAACTAATGACATAAAACGTCACTGCAAGTGTTGGTGTATTGGTAATTTAAATTCAAGTATGAATGATCAATGAAATAAATCGTATACTGCTCTGAAGATCCTAAAGAAAGGTGAAAGAACTTGTACAACTTCTAAGTGGTTTGTTTTCGTGTGTATAGTGGTTCATTTCCGTATGTGTGTCCAGATATAGCACTGGTAAGTGTTTTCTTTCTTATTCGTCTATTTGCTTATTTCTATGTAATGAAATGCTACAAACCCAAGATTACTTTTCACAAAATAAATATGAATAGCAAAGAATTTCAAAGCTAATATATATATATATATATATATATATATATATATATATATATATATATATATATATATATATATATATATATATATATATATATATATATATATATATATATATATATATATATATATATATATATATATATATATATATATATATATATATATATATATATATATATATATATATATTAATAAGTGAAAAATTCACAAATCAAATAATTACCCTATTTTTAATTTATTTAATTAATAAATGCAATTTAAAAAACATTATTACACTGATAGATATGTATAAGTATAGGTTAAAAATATATCTTTGCAAAAAAGAAGTACTTAATGAAAGTTTCAAATATAATGGACCAAGTCCTTTATAAAATTTTGGTTGTGGTGCAAATAGATTTTATCCGGATATTTAATAAGGCAGTAATAAAGTTAAACGATAGATACCAATATCAAACTTTTTTTGTTCACTTAGGTACCATGTTTCTTTCTACGACAGTATATGATTCGGTTGCTTGTGGCAAAGGCTAACAAAACGGTAAGTATGTAATTCCATTTGCTTCTAGAACGGTAAGTACAGGGTAAGTCTCTTAAAATTGACACCCCCCTTATCTCACTTATCCTTTGCCGATTTAACTCATTCAAAAAAGGAGTGGACGCGGTTTTTGATGAATTTTTATAATCTGAGCACGGATATTAAAAATCTCGTAAGATATACAGGGTGGAAAATAAAACATGATTTTTTAAATGGAACACCCCGTATATTTTTATACCAAAATAATGTGCTTAATTTTCTGAAAAAAAAAATCTAATTGTTATATTATCACTCCACCTGTTCGTGAGATATTACTAAAAACTTATCACATTACGGGTGTCAATTATAAAACAAAAAACATATCAAGATACCTCTGGAAACAATGCCATTTATTAAGATAATAAATAAATAATATATAGGTGACAATAACAGTAACGAGAAATAACAATAAACAACATAAGCCTAATAAAAACAAATAAAAGTCAATATTAATACAGTAACACAATTTTATTTATTTACACATAACGTAATTAAATATTTTCCACGTAACCACCACCATTCTGAATACACATTTGGCATCGCTTTATAAAATTGCTTCTCACCCATTGAAATATATCACCATTTTGGTTTAATTCCTCAATTTTTACACGTATGCATTCTTTTAACTCATTCATATTATTAAAAACCCCAGTTTCGTATATATCCTATTTTATCGTACCCCAGACAAAAAAATCCATAGGTGTTAAGTCCGGACTTTTAGCGGGCCAATGTATAACACCGTGCCTTCCTATCCAAATAGGATATTTTCTGTTTAGGTATTCGGTGACGTTCCTTGCAGAGTGTGGTGGTGTTCCATCCTGCTGCCAAATAACAGATCTGTTGTCCACTAAATTAATATTATCTAAATAATTTTCAACTGGACGTTGAAGAATATCCACATAACGTTGTGCATTTAAGGGCCCATTTCTAAATATAGGACCTACAATAGCATCCTTGTGGATGCCACACCACACGTTTACAGTTTGGTATCCTTGTTTTTTTATTTTTTTTACAATATGTGGATTTTCCGCTGTCCAGTAATGTGCATTTTTTCTGTTAAAAATTCCCGCAGTAGAAAAACTGCTTTCGTCAGTCCAAAAGACATGACTTAGAAACTCATCATCTTCCTCTATTCTCTCAAGTATATCTCTGCAGAAGGTTAACCTGTCTTGAAGGTTGTTGTCGTCTAAATATTGAACGGGCAAAATACTATATGGTTTAAAATTATGGCGATGTAATATTTTTATCACACTTCTTTGTGATATATCCAATTCTATTGCTGCGGCATAGGATGATTTGGATGGATTTTCAGCAAAATATAATAACGCGTTGAGTTCTGTGTCTTCTCCTGTTTTTGTTCTTAGCCTTTCCCTTTTCTTGTCTCTCAGAGATTCGGTATTCCTAAACTTTGTATAAATGTTTTGAAAACTATTTTTGGAAGGAGGTAGCCTTTCTCGAAATAACCTAACGTACTCCCTCCGAGCAAGAGACTTATTCTTGTTGCACTGAATATAAATTTCAAGTAACTCTTTTCGCTCTTCCAATGAATATACCATTTTCAAAATAACTGGCTTCTTTACGAACACTACGTATTTTTTACGCTAATATCTAAGAGAGTGAACTACTATCTCACAAAAAACTGGATGACATCTGTCAACAAATAAACAATGCAAATATGCATTGTTTCCAGAGGTATCTTGATGTTCTTATTTTATAATTGACACCCGTAATGTGATAAGTTTTTAGTAATATCTCACGAACCGGTGGAGTGATTATATAACAATTACACATTTTTGGATTCAGAAAATTAAGGACATTATTTTGGTCTGAAAATATACGGGGTGTTCCATTTAAAAAAATCATGTTTTATTTTCCACCCTGTATATTTTACGAGATTGTTAATATCTGTTCTCAGATTATAAAAATTCATCAAAAACCGTGTCTACTCCTTTTTTGATTGAGTTAAATCGGCAAAGGATAAGTGAGATAAGGGGGGGTGTCAATCTTAAGAGACTTACCCGGTACATAATGTCAAAATAGAGATTTTTAACATCGCATTGATTTAGAATGCATTTTCTAGAATTAAGTTTAAAATTAAAACATTATTTTCGAGTGGTAAATTTGCCTTGCCGTTCGTAATACTTAATTTACTATATCAGCTTCTTGAGGGTGTAAAATTGTGCTGACTAATATCGTTAACTGTTAACGTTAACACAATCAAGTATTCAATCAATGCTGATATTGACATATGATTGGGAGTTTTTCTTTTTATAGGTTGGCCAAGGTTAACTCAAAAACATTTTTTTAAAGCTATTAACACAACAGAAAGTATTAATGATCTTTTCAAATAAGTCTACCTCTAGCTCTAGCCACATTTTCACTTTTAAGTTATCCGTTCTCAGTTCGTCCTTTTCAATAATTTTATTCAATTTGCATATCATCAATATCTTATATGTTTACTAGCTCCTACACGAACCTAGCAATGACCTCCGAAAAAAGTAATTGGATGATATCACAACTGCCTAAAGTGCGCTTTCAGAATATAATTCGTTTCCGGATTTCCGAATAGCCCCGTCGAAATACAAGGGAGGGCGATCCGATATATTCGATAGCGCCATTAAGAAATTGCCAATTTAGAAATAAGCCAATATTAATAAATATTATTGAATAGATATCCCATCTTATAAATGTCAATATAATCTACAGAGTAGACTATTATAGATAAAAATAATAGTTTTAAAATTTAATATTAATCTACCTAGTAATTTTAAATTTTTCGTCAAATACTTCGTTTGAGCTGAACAATTATCTCCCATGCTATTCTGTGAAGTTTTTTTTACCAACTGTAATTATTGACATCAATCAAAACATATTAATTCAGAGACAGGCGAACTAGTTTTGGTCGAAGAGGCATCGATTCGAGTGTCAAGTTGAAGTATCACTCAATGCCTCTCGACGCGTTGTACTGCTTATCAACTGTCGACTACTCGGTGTATGATTTCCTTACGATAAATGTACATGTCAATATGGGAATTTTATTCATTCTCAGAAATAGAGTAGTTCAGACGTGAAGGAGTCAATTTGCTTAGACGTTGCGAGACGATGGAGTTAATATAATCAGCGTTAATGTACTAGCTTCTTTTAAATGTTATTTAAAAGAGGCTTGTGGCATCCTTGTAATACTGAGTTTTTTCGTCGTCCGATTTCAAATGATGCCCTAGAATGTTATAACACTTTCTACGTTCAGAAAATGCCGAGTTAATCCAGTAATGCCTGTTTATTCTTATCATGTTCCTCGACTTGTTAGCGTCTCGACGATCGACTTAACCAAAACAGTTCGTTTGTTCTCAACCTAAATGAGAAAGTTACTTGGTATTGTACTTTAATGTTGTATTAGTCGACATTTATATTTGGTCTAGTCAACGAAAGGTACCCCTTTCGGTTTCTCACTTATAATAATTTATACTAAAAGGGGTGTCAATTTTGGACCTCACTGTAATATAAATCAACAACAAAAAAATACAATACGTACACTTCTTCCATTATTTATGACTATAGGACCAATTTTAAGAGCGTCACGGAACACTAGATTGAATATTAAAATTGGGTGTGCATAATGGCATAAAAATTCGTTAATTTATACACCCATATGCAAAATAATCTCCAGACTACAAAAACGTAATCGATTTATCGAAATATTTAATCGAAACGTAATCGGGGTCGATTTAAAAAAAAGTATTAGCGATTTTTTTTAGTGAAAAACTGGCACGATATTCTTAATGAGATTCTTCAGAAACCCCTTTATTTGTATATTTTCAGTCTTATTTCTTACTTATACTCTATAATTTTCTTTTCTATATACTTAATATACTTACTTATTTCAAGTATGGTGCTTATTATTTAACTCATGCCAAGTCACCGTTGCAATTTGACACTTCTTGACATTTTGAACTTTCACATAACCTGCATCCAATTATACAATTCGCATGGCAATAGTTTAATTGATTTTACATATCTCATATTAGATCTTGTACTGAATTTAAAGGTTGGTATATAAATTATGTTTTGATATATAAAATGTTGTGTTCGTAACAAGTTCCGATAATATTTTATTAGATACTAAATTGTCTTGTACAGTATTTGAACGAGACATAATATGTCCTAATTGATTTATAATACCATTATAACTGAATTTTTGGATTCACCACCAGTTTAGATTCCGTAATAAGCATTAAACTATGTGCATCAAGTGCATCGAATTATCGATGTAATTGAGAGAGCACTAGAAGAGAAAAAGATCTGCGCAACGATATTCCTAGATGTGGCTCAAGCATTCCACCGAGTGTGGCATCGGTGCCTGGATTACAAATTAGAAAAATATTTGCCACGACAAATGAACCAAATTCTTCATTCATACATTACTGAACGTCATTTCAGAGTTAAATATGGAGAAGAATATTCTGACCTCAACAAGATTGGTGCTGGAGTACCTCAGGGTAGTGTCCTTGGACCTGTTCTCTACCTGCTGTACACCAACGACATCCCACGAGAGTAGTTACAGCAACATTCGGCGACGACACTGCTCTGCTCGCTACTGCTAAATAGAAATGTGACTATACTCCAGTGATTGTCAACCAGCAAACAATCCCACATGCCAACGAAGCAAAAGTATCTAGATGCAAAACTTCGATGGAAACACATTGAAGAAGAAACGTGATAAATTAAACCTCAAATTCAGACAAATGTATTGGCTCCTTGGGCGTCACTCCCAACCAAGTGATTAGTGTTATGTGGAGTATGTCACTGGATACTCATTCACTGAATAGCTAAGTCTAGTTATTAATAATAAATTGTTAGATATATTTAATCTAGTTACAATCCTCAACGTCCATGGGGCGTTTTTCTAAAAAAAAATTATAATTGGATTATAGTTCATCTATAGTACGATATGATTTATATCAATACTTAGCTATAATATTAACAATTCATGCTTTCCTTCATATGGTACATAGGGTTTTTTGAATTCTGTGACGTTTACGGTCCTAACATATGACTTGATGAAAATAGACTTGTATCCTGCTTGTATATTACTTTAAAACATAAAATTTATTTATATTGCAAATATTCTCATCAAGATTGTTGACTCTGAAACTTGTTTTAAAATTAAATTATGGAATAATAAGATGGTTTGCAATTAATCAGCATTTAGTTGCATCAGTTTATCTATTTAAGAAGATTTAAGAAAATTTTTAAATGATGGAGAAATATTTAAAATTAAAAGAAAATCTGTTCACCTAACGACACCTATCCATATCTTAAATTGCTAACATTTTACATGGGGTATTTAAATCCTTAACCAAGACGTAGAATACATACATTTATAACATTAAGAATACATTTAGTATTTATAAATACACAAAAAAACAATTCTAGAAGTTCTACAATGATTGAGATTAATTAAAATTTGTATGTTACCTTTGAAATTATTTATGTTAATCCTTTGTAGACAAACCTCGAAACAAAACACATACGCACTGCACTGTTGCAATACTGCGATCCTGCTCTTCTATCGGTCAAATTCGGCACCTGTTGATTTACAATGGCGATGAATATCTGCTTCGGCATCTATCACGATTCAAACTCCTTCAGGTCCAATGTTTCACCTATTTTACTCACTCTGCTGCTAGAAACCTCGTTCTTTATGTTTGTACTCCTCTTAACTTGTTTTTCTTGTAGAAAATTCAATTAACTCTTAGTTGAATATCACGAAAAATACCTTGAATCCTATTAGGACACCCTAGATATCTTCTGACGACTAAAATCGCACTACTATTATTAATATTCTTAATTTTACAATCCAACCTTACTTTATCAACTTATTACTATTTACGTATAGAACTTTTACCATTGAAATTATTTTACTTTGCAATTATTTAACTTTTATTCTACAGAACTTAGCACGCAGCTACCTCATTGGATGCAATTTACGTTCTCTCGAGTTTATTATACCTCCCACGGAAGTATATTTACAAGATAAAAACAAACTTCCTTCATCAAGAACTATTATGAGCAATACGCGAATCTGAGCAATTGCGAATCACTATGAGTTATAATTTTAATTATTACACAATACATCTTCATTTAATAGCTATTTATGTAACCACTTGGGAAAAGTACTATTTTGTGTAACGACCAGATTTCTGAGAAACGAGCGCTAACGAGTTCCCCAAAAGGATGCGTTACACAAAATAGTGTTTCCCAACGTGTTTCTTACCAGGTTTCTTCTAATTTTGAACAATTTTATATTTTATGAGAAGAAAACTCTCTTTTATACGTTTAAAAACAATCCAGTTGGTTGTAAAGATGTGACAGCTCGTCACTTTCATAGCTTGTCAGGTCTAAATAACCTATGTCAAAATTTGTCAGAATATGTCAAAATTAGAAAAAAAAACACTTTTCTATAGTTCTCACTCAACTTTGCACTATTTATTTAATTTTGCACTAGCTTTCATGGATATTTCCATTTTGTATGCCTTCAACCAGCCTTGCGTTTGTATTCTTCTACGAGGCTTTTAATCTGGAACCCTACTCTGGAACCCTTTGATGAAAACATTTCACTTATATTTTTATTAATAATTATAGTTTTTCTAATTTTGACATGTAAAGTGAGACTTTTCAAAACCCTTTGGCGTTAGGAAACGTCTTACTTTTCACAACCAGCTACGAAACGTTTTAAACGTATAAAATTCACAAAATTTTCTCATAAAATACAAAATTGGTGAAAATTAGAAAAGATCTTGTATGAAGCACATTGGGAAACACGATTTTGTGTAACTAGCATCCTTTTGCGGAACTCGCTAGTGTTCGTTCCGCAGAAATCTATTCTTTACACAAAATAGTACTTTTCCCAACTGGTTACATAAATAGCTATTTTGTAACTTCTATTTTTGATAAATAGTACAATCATTTGTCTAAACTGTTCTTGTTGTCACCTTATTGTTCTGGCGATAATTTATTTAGTTATTATGCTAAATATGATTAACCAATCAGAGTAGTCGTTGCTACCGGGTGGTACAGCTGTCTTTATTTCATGCATCACGATATCTTGTTCCCGTAGGATCTTTTCTGTTACATACCTATATCCTGTTACATACATATGCGGTGTGCAATTTGTAGGTAGGTATTCCTGAGATTCTCATGCATTTTATTGATTATATCAGGGTTGTTTCTTACTTTTCTCAATATATATATATATATATTTAATATCTAGACTTAGCTGTTCAGTATCTACATAACACTAATTACGTGGTTCGTGTGATAGACATATTATGCTTATAATTCTAGGCACTTTCACTGTCACTACACCAAATCGAACGATTTTAGTCTCTTTAATCGTCGAACAAGTCCGTTGTTGTCGAGTAGTTATATCGCATCGACGTTTTCGTAGTTTTCTAGCCTCTTTTGATGTTTGTTTGCAAACCTTTTGATCTCATCTTCAACTATAGGCATATTCTGGTCGCGATGGATCCCTTCATTGCAAATGTTCCACAGCGCTTTGACGATGCTGCGAAGTACTTTATTCTGGAATAAAGTAGTTTGTTGTGTATTGACAACTAAGAGGGGCCAATACATTTGTCTGAATTTGAGGTTCATTTGCTCACGTTTCTTCTTCACATATGTTTTCCATCGAAGTTTTGCATCTAGGGTCATGCCTAGATACCTAGCTTCGTTGACATGTAGGATTATTTGCTGCTTGACAATCACTGAAGTATAATCATATTTCTGTTGATGAAATTGACGTGAATCGATTTGCCCCATTTAGCCTGATGCGCCATTTCGTTGTCCAAATGGTGACATTGTTGACTGCTGTTTGAAGTTTGTTCGTGGCTGACTCTATGTCTTGGTCAGTAGCGAGGAGAGCAGTGTTGGCGGCGAATGTTCCCGTAACTACTCCGTCGTTTTGTGAGATGTCGTTGGTGTACAGCAGGTAGAGAACAGGTCCAAGGACAGACACTGCCCTGAGGTACATCAGCAAAATCTACTTGAGGTCAGAATACTCCTTTCCAGATTTAACTCTGAGGTCAGTGATGACGGTCAGTGATGTATAAACGAAAAATTTGGCAGTTTTGACAGATTTTGAAATAAATTTTGATTCATATTTTGATAAAAAATAAAGAATTTTAGCATGAGAAAAATAACTGATATGAAAAGTTCAACTGGTATTTCCCTGAACTGAACTTATTGATTTCTTCGTGTTCATCAATATTTGTGTAGCTACTAAAACTGTTCGGACATGATACTGTAACCTTAAAAATATCTTCTTATATTGTAACGGTAGATTAGTTGCAATTTTCTACTGTTGAAGCCACCGAAATTGAAGTTTTGAATCTTGATCGTTTCAAAAATGGATTGTTCAACATACTGCTCCACCATTGCGGACGATTTCCAATCCCCCAAGGTTCTTCAGCGTAAAGTCTCCTTCATATTCAACCAACGTAGAAGCCGTAGATCTCCTGAAACTATAACCCGTGTATTTCTCAGGCTTGAACGAAACACGGGCTTATGGCGTTAATAACTATTATAATATATACAATCTAGAAGCGTTGATTGAAAGGCTTCAGACATTCAATCAACGCTACTAAGTTAATAACCGAATTATTTTATTATTAATCAAAACGTTTTGTTAAATATAAAACCGATTCAGCGATTATTAAGCGGATAAAACATTTCCTGGTTTTTACGACTTTCTCCATCCATTAAATGATGATTTCTCGGGGTTTGCCGGCTTAAGCTCTTGGTTTTCCATTGATTATGTCTTCACAGGGGGGCGGTCCGATTCCACTCACCGCATCACGTAGCACTTTTTTCATTAAAATATAAATTGAAATAACGTTTCGCTGTACATGTAGACGGCTTTATCAGATTATATTTGAACATCAAAGTACACGTACTGCACACTCTGAGAGAAGGTCAGACTTATGCTCTCATAGTGTACACAATCAGAATATCTTATGTTTCTGAATTAAGAATTTGAAATATTCTCAAAAAGACTAGTTTATAGGGGAAGTTGTTGAGATATTGAAAACGTGGTAATATTACGAATTAAGTGTCTGCACAGAAAAACTGTCAAAAATAACTATTCACACAGGAACAAACTTTATTTCGTACAGTTGCCGATGATCAGCGCAGCTGGCCTTTTATATGAAATAAATGCTAGTATGCATTTGCTGCGTCGGTATTTTTGTGCCTGCCTTCATTCTGACGCGTAGGTATCATAACATTTAGTTTATGTTACGACATATAAATAAAGTTAAAATAAATATAATTTATAAAGTACACAATGTCATATATCCTCCATCCTTAGAACGGCAACCGTGAGGCTGGCGAAGGTATCGAACCTCTAGGCGTGAGATGTCTAAGTTTCTGGAACCTCGAGAGCAGATCATATAATATCTGCTTCTTATACCATGTGAATATGATGAAAGCAAGGCATAGCATTAATTCAGAAATAGACAGGATTGTCCATAGTGAAATTGTACATTTTGCTAGTTCATTTTTCTTGGTTGCAAATTTAAACGTGCTTGTCTTATAATAGGGTTTGAGTTATTTGAGGTTTCGGAGTCACTTTCTAAATTATTAACTGTTCTGTTTTAATCTCTCGTTTCAGCAACAACCTGTCTTGCTCTTGCTCACAGTCTAACTAAAAGGTATATGACTGGATAGTCGACTGGGATTTTATAGAGCTAGTTCAAGGTTTAATAGAACAATTTCGTTGAACTATGATTTCTTAAAACTAACACTTTGGAAATTGGTTTCACTTATGCCTTTGTCGTATAGAGAAAGGATGTACTGCAATAGTATGGGGGTCCTCAGGATCGAGATTGAACAATACTTGATACTTAGTTGCTTTGGCGTGCACGGGCTTCTTCTGGCACACTGGGTTGTTGGATTCTTGAGCACAAAGAATTGAAATTCACCTGGTTCTTTAACAAAGAGTCTACCAGTTGCTTTATATCTTACGTGACTGCGCCAATTAAGTGTATGCACAAGAACTGCCAGAAATAGCTATTCACGTAGTAACAAACTTTATTCCGTATAGCAAGTCGTATACAAATGTAATGTTATCGATGGGCAGCGCAGCTGGCCTTTTATATGAAATAAATGCAAGCATGCATTTGCTGCAGCGGTATTTTTGTGCCTTTATTCTGACACGTAGGTATCATAATGTTTAGTTTATGTTACGAGATATAAACAAAGTTAAAATAAACATAATTTATAAAGTATACAATGCCATAACTTTCATTGTTATATTTTCCGTAAATAAATGAATCTTTTCAAGATTGTTTTGTTTTTTCCACTTTCATTTGAATTGCAAATGTTTTGTTAAAATTTTTGAAATCATTGAAAAAAATTCTATTACGCTAAACATTTTATTTATAGCTATTTGCATAATTAGATTCTTAAAAAATATGAACATAATAAAGGCTCACCATCAATCCCAAGCTCACAATCAATTTTTAGTAACTTGTCCATTATGTTTTATAACATAGTGTGGCCCACCTATCTCCGCTCGGACCGTAGCTACTAGACCAATTGGGTTTAAGGCAAAACATTCTGAGAAGTACTTTGTCTATAATGACCCACACTTTAAAATTGTTTTTGAATCTACAGGGTGTACCATATATTCGAGGTCACGATTTCGGATATTTTTTCTAACGGTCTCTTAATGTGTGGGGCGGTATTATTGGTAACTGTGTCATCGCTCCCCATTTCTTTGATGTCACAGTAAACGTCTTCATATATTTTCTTGAAAATAATTTCAGGCAACAAATGTACCACGAAATATTGTAAATAATATGTGGCTTGGATTGGAGGCTACACCCTGTAGACTCGGAAACAATTTTAAAGTGTGGCATTAATGACAAAACTACTTCTATGAATGTTTTGTCTTTATCTCTGTTGGTCTAGTAGCTACGATCCGAGCGGAGATAAGTGGGCCACCCTGTATTTTGTCTATTATATTGAACCTAACTGAACTGTAATATTTCCGAGCTTAACATAGCCAAATTCGTACTGCACTCTATATCACGATTAGCCGAAATTTCGTGTTTCTTTATTTTCTGGTTTATATGTTAAAAAATATCTGACTCCATTGGTCTAGGTCCCAATAAAGAATGGAGTTCACGAGCAAATTCCAGTGCCGTTGCTTTTGGACTTCAGTTAGCTTGTGACCTGTAGCTGACCTTTCTGGTGTCTTCTTCTCACTGACCAAGCAGAGTCGGTCAAGTTGACCTCCCCCAACTGCAGTAACCAAACCGAAATGTACGCCGCAATTTTGCACATATTTGGCACACTCTGTCCCGAATTTTGTACACCTTGCCCTAGGAAATGGAAAGGGAAACGTATGAGGGTGCAAAATTGATGGTTGCCCCCCATTTTGCCCGAATGCAAATAATTTTAGAGCTGTTATAAACGTTTCATTTTTCTCAATTTTCAAATTATGCACCCCATTTTAAAATTTTGTACAGCCAATAGCCTTCATAGCCTATTGAAAAATTACCTTCAGCTCCTCCCACGCCCTAGGTAAAAACCATTTTCTAGACATTTTCATGGTTGAATTTTTACACAAATTTGCACACCCACTTCTAAATTTTGAACAGTTCAGATTAACTCCCACAGCCCCTTGAAAAATTAAAATTCCGTACCAAAGTGTAAAACGGGACCCTATTACTAAGAGGCTGTATCTCATGAACCGTGATGGTTAGACAGTTGAAATTTTCACATATGATGTATTTCTGTTGCCGCTATAGCAACAAATACTAAAAACTGAATAAAATAAATATTTAAGGGGGCTCGCATATAACAAATGGATGCTATGCTAATGTATGCTAATAAATGCCGGAGTCGCCGGTCGGACGAAATTAATTAAAAGCTTGTGTGATTTTATAGATAATTGTACGGAACCCTTCGTGCGCGAGTCCGACTCGAACTTGTTATTTTAATTACGGTATTCAATACAAATTATACTAGCTCTTTGAAATGGGTACTACAGTACCTGCTAACAAAAAGGTGATTATATCT